>JADKLZ010079391.1:6440694-6459572 GCA_021533235.1 Biomphalaria straminea
TTTTTTTTTTAATATATGCTATAGACAACTTAATGCGTTTAGAATAGAATACAATAAAACCATCCAAATAAAAAAATACTTTATTGAAAATGAAACATAAAAAATAAACAATTCCTTATTAACGCCTCCTGATAATAGTATTCCTACGTTCATGAGTATAGAGCTGTAACTTTAAATGTCCCTTTTTGTTGTGTGCTTTTATTTGACTAATCACAACAATTTCAATCAAGAGGATATATCTATATTTGCCCTTACAGATGTCATGTATACAAGACTCATTTCTATTTCTTTAATAACACGTTTGATTGAAGAACATGTAAAGAAGACAAAGTAGGAAATCAAATTTTGGTCTTTCGTTTCTTATGACGTCCAGGAAGAATACAAAATATGTTCAATTTAAAATGTGTTTGTACTTATTGGTTGTGTGTATCTTGCAAGACTTGACCTCTGTTATTTTAACATCCACGTTTGTTTGGAAAGAACAAAGAAGGAAGTATTAGCTAATGTTGATTATACAAGCCTAAAGACAGAATAGAATCAAATAAACGAGACAGCTCTAACAAGCCTAAAGACAGAATAGAATCAAATAAACGAGACAGCTCTAACAAGTCTAAAGACAGAATAGACTCAAATAAACAAGACAGCTCTATGTTGTCTTTCCATCGCTTTATCTGTCTGCTTCTTATTCTTTTTCATGGTACTGTTCACTGAAGGACATGTCCCTTGGGCCTTTTTAAATGGTCAAAGAGTTTAAGTGGTGGTATGGTGCTAAAGATGATACCCTACCTTGAAAGTTGTGTGTCACAAAGTGCGGCCCAGTGCAGGTCTAGACTTACAGTCTACTCTCTCCAACACTCCAATACATAAGTCTAAGACATTCTCTTCAGGGCGAAGATTTAAAAAAAAAAAAAAGAAGTGGAGTAATTATCTTATCCATGTAGACCAGTAAACAAACAAAAAATGTATACTATCTTGTGTAGCATTAACGATAAAAGAAATCTTAAGACACTAAATAAGAAATATCAATAGCCTGTCCTAAATGTGGACATAAAGTGAATTGAACAAAACTAGGACATACACAAAATAACATAGCACTCGAGTCTTGGACACACACTACAAACTCTAGAGTCTAGGACACACACTACATACCTCTAGACTAGTTTCTCTGCATTAACTATTTACTAACCAATGTGTTAATTTGTCCCTGTCACCTGTATGTCGCTAAAGCTTTGATAAAAGTCTTTCTAGGTCATTCTACCGTATCGGCATTTCAACCATGGCTTACATTTGATTCAATACTGATCCTGGTTTGAATACGTTCTGTGTCACTGTTTGGCTAAGCCCAGGCACAGTCCCATGTTTCTCAGACACAAACACATTGGAAAGAAACCCTTTGGCTTTCAAGAGAGGCGGCACTATTTATTGTTAGATCAGGTACACGCTACAAGCGAAGATAATAACAGTACACTGTATACTTTCACTGGCTCTATATCTTTTATTACTCAATATATAATCCCCTGGTCTAAAAGAAAAAAAAATGTTGTATTTTTTTTTAATTTAACGAAGTTAGTACAAAAGTATTGACCCAATAACGAATGTACAAAACTGTCATTTCAAAATTGTAAGAGAAAAAAGACGTACATAGAATAAGAGATTAACACTTATATGTTTTAATGGACTCTGTTAAGTTTATTGATGTGATACTATGATATATGGGTGGGTTGTGTAACCTTTTGAACTCTGCAAATTCAGTGCTGATACACACTACCGCCTTAGAAATCCGGATGGTCGTAGTTTATTGGTGCTGGTACTGTGTTGCTGCTAAGTGCAGTGTCGTGTTGTAAACCTTGTGTTTCTTCGCCAAATTTTAATGTACTTTTTTCTCACATTTATAAAAGAATACATAGTAATGAATAATCCCATGTGTTATATGTGCACTCATAACAATGTCTACTATTTTATGATAAGGAATTTAGCATTTTTTTAAATAGATTAATGTTTCTTCTTTTATTGGCCCTGTAGATTTTATATTGTTTTTGCGCTGTCAGTCCGTTCGTCCGTCAGATTTTAATCTCAAACAGTTCATCGAAAATCCGAAAGCCACAATTCCAGCCTCTCTGACCAATCATCTTAACAAGAGCCCATACAAGCTTTAGGAAGCAGACTTTTGTGCACATATTAAACTCAATGTAAAACAACGTGAAAAACATATCAAGTTTTGTCACAGTGAAAATCATAATTCTCTATTCTATCTATTGAGCTTGCAAAAGAGCTCTAGAGTATAGCATCAGTAGGTCTATAATAGTTGTAACACGCTCTCTAAAGTAAAGTGTTGAATTAATTTGTGGGTGTTAGTGTAAATGAAACATTCTATTTTGTATCGCAGCATGGAGTTTGTTTATCTGTGGAATTGAACTTCTACTGTAAATCCTTGATGTAACATTTACTGTAAACATTTAAATAAAATATTACAAATCAATCATGAATCACACTTATTTATAAGTTAAATACAAAAATTACTTTTTAAAAATTAAAAACCTCACTTAGTTTGAATGCTATGGTATCAATTATTTTGAGTAATGTAATTAATCTATATGTATATTATATTTAGAAGGGCCTAATTTATTTATTGATTGATTGGCTCACTTATATATTACTAATTCTTTTACTCTAACTAGTTATTTTTTTCGTATGCCTAGGACAACTAGACACCTTTTGGTTAAATTGATCAAAAACTATTTTCTTATCGAAAGTTTATTTTTTAACTCTTTCAGTGCGGCGTTACTCTCAGCGAGTAACTTCGCTAGCGCTGGTCAGTGCGGCGTTACTCTCAGCGAGTAACTTTGTTTATACTATTTGTTTCACTATCTTTTTTATGTTAAACTTTTTATTTCTCTCTGTTTTTTTTAACTTACCGGATGTGGAAGTGATTGTTCTTTATTTTGATACTAAATTCGATGCAGTATCCAACGCGTTTAAAAAAAATACACAAAATTATGTCAATGGTTCCTCTTTTTTAGTTTATTTCCCGGGTCCCGAAAAATGTAAATAATACAATTTCTTAGTGCATTTTCCTATCTTTTATGAAATTTAAAGTGATTAAATGTGTTTATTATTGTGATTTTTTAAATATTTAGGGATCAAATGTTTAATTAAAATGTTAAATCTTTTAGTATATCGATTTTAAATGATTTTTTTTTAAATTTTCTTTTTCCGTACTCAGTTTAAAATTAATGAAAAAAAATTTTGTTGGTATAATTTATTTAATTTACAATACATTTGTAGCTCATTCATTTTCCTTTAAAGTAAAATAAAATATGTTAGATTACTTAAAAAAATAAAAAAGTTATAGTTGTTTTAGCAACTCTACCCCCTTGAAAATTTTTGTTCGTTCCGGAAAACTCCATTTTTTTGATCAAAATAATTCGCACTGAAAGAGTTAAAGAGGACATATCGAAAAGTACATTATAATTCCTTTCGTTTTTAAACACTATTTAAACTATTTTTGTGCGTACATTTCTCCTTCTAATTTTAATAATTCTATCTAAATAAAGTTTGATATTGATCCTAAAATGATTTTCAACATTCTTCTAAACACACACACACACACACACACACACACACACACACTTTCATACAGATATAAAAACATATTTGATGTGCACAATTACAACAATCAAAGAAGAATCCCTCAGATTCACTCTTAAATGTATCTGCACCTAGAATAGAATGGACCTCATTCACCAATCGTAAATAAACACATTTAGCCACGTCATAATATTGATAAAACAATGAAAAATATTGTAATAATATAAGTGACAAGGCAAACTCAACGAGACATATCTTTATTTATAAGACATCACAAGTACACAAATAACATCTTCATTAAACCACAGTGTCTTTATTTCCCACTTTCTAGCCTTGGGCGGAAATCGTTACTCTCTTCTGTCAAAATTCTCTATAGTCCGTTCACTAGAGGTGCGCTAGCCAGACTTGCGATGTGCATGGTGAGGTCATAACAATATGTTTCGAATGACAGCCTTTGTGGATTACATAATTTGTATAGAAGATATATAGAATTCTGTAAAGAAAGATGCATAAATAACACATTGGAGCCAAAGAAAAATACGCACCAAAAATGTTCATCAGTGCTTACTAGGCTACTTGAAAGTTCTATTGTATCTCTCTGTCCAGTACACCTTTTTGTACACGTTATATCCCCCACTTCCCATTCTCGGAGTAAGTTTAAAATGTCCACAATGACTCATTCAGTTAGAGCGATCGTGTCTCAAGGAAATTCTATGCCGAACTGGGAGCCGACTCCCTTAGTAAGGTTGTGACAGAGGGTCGCATGAGGTTTGCGCCA
Source organism: Biomphalaria straminea (assembly GCA_021533235.1). Lineage (NCBI taxonomy): Eukaryota > Metazoa > Mollusca > Gastropoda > Planorbidae > Biomphalaria > Biomphalaria straminea. Next base: position 6,445,061 of record JADKLZ010079391.1, read on the forward strand.
CACCTTCATGGAGGACCTCAGAGCATGTGGGAAGAGGTTCCAGACATTGCAAGTGACAGATTTTTGTGGAAACAGCTTGCGGCCCAATGCGCCGAAGGACGCGGGAGGATCTAAGTAAAGACAGCACATTAGGTTTTTGAAATAAAACTTTTTCAAAAACTTTTTCACTGTAGATACCTCACAATATGTATTTTGTTGGCTTTCAATACAGGAAATAGTGCTTGGAGCTCCACCCCGCACCACCCTGTGGGACCTCCACATGCGCATATACATATATATACATATGGACATATATGCTGAACCCATGATACATATATATATATATAATGTTATAATAATATTATTATTAATAAAATATAACTTTTATCAAGTCTAATAAATTTTAACTTGAGTTTTTTTTTTTGTTGTTGTTGTTCTGGTCTCGCCCATAGGAATCTCTGGTCTATATAAATGAAGGTTTGTACTTAAATACTTCAAGTACTTGATTGGTTCTGGTGATGAAATCTTTCATCGTACTTCACACATGGCTGACCCCAGTTGTACAGTACACGTCATTGGCCAATGTTTATCCACACCCCACACTGCTAATCCTATGGCCCCACCTTCCTGGCATGCGATGGATATTGGCTGACCAGCTGTTTCCACTTGGTACGCTAAACCACGTGGACAGTGAACTATTAAACGGCTTCATAAGCCTTGTGTGTCTCTTACCAAGTATTCAAACATCTGCGTCCTCACTAACATAAGAGTATCGCATCATACTGTACACTTTTTCAAGACATGGGACTTTACAGGTAAAAATAGTTGAAAGGTGCTAGTCATATTTTTTAATTGGCGTCTCTGTCAGTGTTTAAGTCTATGAGTACCGTTAAGAATATCTTTAGAATGTGACTCTACTGACACCCTAACTGTTGGCTTCAGAAACGTTTGACATTAACATCATTGGCCTGTAGATCTCTACCTCTGGAAGAAGTAATTGACTTTAATTTAGAGATCTATTCTAAAGATGGATGTAAGAAAGGTAGACAAATGTGTACGTGAGATAAGAGGAAACGGATTGATTCTTTGAAATAATTTGTTTATTTTAACATAATTAGAGAACATACGCGGGGGGGGGGGGGGCGTAGGGGCTGAGTGGTAAACTTCCGGGAAGTCCGAATCCCAGTTAAAACTAGGATTTTGAACATCGTGATATTAGCCAAGGTTTGGGATGTAAGGAAGGTTGTTCTTTATACGAGCAACATGACGTTATCTTATTTCTTAGTCATAGAAACATATTTGTTTCTCTTTCTCTTTCTCTCTCTCTCTCTCTTTCTTTCTCTTTTTTTTTCTCTCTTTCTCTCTTGTACTCACTCCCTGCTATACTGATATCTTATCTGTATCTATTTCTAAACTATGAAATAAAGTTGTTTTTTGTCTTCTTGCAGCACTCTACAATGCTTCTGTGTGTTATTGATTCTCTCTTGTTTCATCCAAAAATCTGAGACTGGACCAGCGGCCAGTAAAAAAGGTGAGCAGGTTCCTGGAAGTCATTTTTTTTTATGGAAGATATAATTCTTTGTAGAAGAATAGGAAAGTATCCCCATACAAACCTGTCTCGTGTGAATGACACCTTCAGTAGCTTTGTGAAAAGACCAAGATGGATTTTGTGTTGTCCTTTATTTTTTTTTGTCAATCGTCACTCAATAATTAAACACGTTGGTTGAGCTGACCAGTGACCCAGTGTCTTCTCAGCTCGCGCAAAATAATGCCAAGGTTATTTTTATGTGTTCATGAATGTGTAGCCTTTTTATTTAACATCACACGGAAACTAAAGCTGGACTTTGCTTCCTTACTCGTAAAAGAGCCGAGGATACAGCGTAATTAGAAAAGTTTAAAGCACAATTCTAGTTAAACCTTGACATTTCGTAAGTTAATTTTCACTTTCGTTCTAAATTCATCTGCATTAGTTTTTTTTATCATGACGTCACAAGTTAATTGGTAAATGTATGTTTCTTTCCACGAAAGCCGTGCCCGTGACGATCCAATTTTTATAATTCTCCTACAATGTGGAATGTTATTAATTATCTAATTTTTGTTATTCGAGGTCACATGTCATTTAGACGAAAGTTGGCGGTTTAAGAGTTTAAGTGTAACATTAACTCATTAATATCCTTTGTTTGGTAATAATATTGGTGCAGGTATTTTTCATTCAAAAATGTTTGCTAAGAGAAAAGATCCATGTCAAGCGTGATTCTAAATATTAGAACTTCCCCTCTTCTAATATCTTTTTTATTCTAATGTCCGTATTGAAGTTAATCTTTTAATACAAGTATTAAAGCTTGCTTAAAACTATTTGACAAATTCTAAATTATGTACCCGACAAACGCATGATCAAACGTTCAATATCTCATCTTTATTTAGGTTAATGTTTTTTCCTCAATCCCAAGAAAAACTTTAAGCTTCGATAGAACCAAAACAAAAAAAAATGTATCTAAATGTTCATGGATCTCACAAAATGTTTCTAAATGTTCATTGATCTCACAAAATGTTTCTAAATGTTCATTGATCTCACAAAATGTATCTAAATGTTCATTGATCTCACAAAATGTATCTAAATGTTCATTGATCTCACAAAATGTATCTAAATGTTCATGGATCTCACAAAATGTATCTAAATGTTCATTGATCTCACAAAATGTATCTAAATGTTCATTGATCTCACAAAATGTATCTAAATGTTCACTGATCTCACAAAATGTATCTAAATGTTCATTGATCTCACAAAATGTATCTAAATGTTCATTGATCTCACAAAATGTATCTAAATGTTCATTGATCTCACAAAATGTATCTAAATGTTCACTGATCTCACAAAATGTATCTAAATCGAAATGGATGCATAGCAACTGTGTTTATATTGTTATGAAGATTAAACTAATTATAAACTATGATGCTAACGTTTGAAGTTGATGTATTGTATTGTAGTAACAAACGTAACAAGTGGCGCCCAACACAGTTTCTATGCCTCCATTTCGATCTCCCTCCTTTCAGCACGCATTCGCACCATTTCACATTTACACTAAGATGCGCACGTAACAGTACCTAAATGTTCAGTGATCTCACAAATTGTATCTAAATGTTTATTGATCTCTACTTCCAGTCCAAGAGACGTGTGTGTATAAAGGAGTTGAGTATGAAGACAGACAGTTCGTACCAATTCCAGATACTAACTGCGAACTTTGTTCTTGTTACAAAAAGCAATCTGTTTACTGTTACGGAGGTGAGTCATTTTAAGAAATACTAATACTCTTAGATAGTTGTCGAGATTAGGGCTGGTGCTCTAGGTTTAGGGCTAGTTGTCCCAGGTTATGGCTGGTGCTATAAAATTAGAACTAATGCTCTGAGGCTACGACAAGTGCTCTAGTGTTAGAAGTAGTCGTTTAGGGTCATGGCTAGTGTTATGAGTTAGTGTTAGTGCTTTAGGGTTAAAGTTAGTTCTTTAAGTTAATTAAAAAGGTATAAACTTTTAGTTTAACAAAACAAAAATAATAATTTAGGCTTAAGTTTAATTAGAAAAAAAAAGAGTTTATTAAAATCGAAGTTTATATTTTCTTAGTTAACAACTAAAAAGTTTAATGAAAACGTGAGTAAATTTTCAAACGTCGTAAAACCCCTTTGCTAAACAAAGAAGTGAAGACAATTCCTTGTTCATACAGCTGACCAACTTTCGTAAGAGCTCTAAATACCTAATAAATAATAGATTCTAATAAAACATTTTGTAATCCGCCGCATTCTCCTCTCCATTTTGCCTGAACATCCTGGTGAAGTAAATATAGAAAGCTTATGCTTGAGACAATGCCGTAGGAGATGGTAAACAAAATGAACATGTATTTATTGGTTGAACTTTTCAATCATGAATACGAGCGGGAAGATAAATATATTTTTAAAGATCATAATGTTTTAAATTAATGTTTTCTTGTCTGGCCAATTAGATAAGTCATTCTTTTCCCAAATTGTTGAAAGATATACAGGTACATAAACTGTCCAATTTCTAGACAAATCTTTTGAGCCGCTTTCGAGATCCGTGTCCAGGTTACATGAATAAGAAGGCTGCAGGATAAGAGGAATTGCAACAAGCAAAACAAAGAAATAAAAATTTTTTTTAAAAAAAGCTTCTTTAAAGGGGAAGAACTACGTCCTAAAACTATATCTACTAATAATGTACAAATTATCTCCCCCGTTCGATATAAAAGAAATATAATTAATTAGAAATAATATATTGACAGATTGAGTACTTTGTTTAGGCGTATTGATTCTTGCTTTGTTTGGTCCAATAAATAATTGTTTGAAGTATCTAGTTGATCGCAGAATACGCGAGGTAGATATTGCATTAACAATTAATTAAGGGGACTAAACACAACTAATTTTGTCATATACGCAAATACTTTCCCTTGTTGCTCTCAACAAAAAAAAATCAATAACCTGTAATCAATTATCTAATTGGTTACTTTTGTTTGATTGATTCATTTTTTGCTTATATCAATGAATAATTGTGCAATGTATCAGCTTGTTTTGAGAGTAGAGTGGACCTGTGCCTAGGAGGACTCGAACCAGTGATATTGACCGGACACCTCGACTAGCACTGACCAGCTACTGATATTCATGGCACCTTTGTTGTTTCCAAGCAATTGTTAGTAATCTGTATACTCATCACTTATGTAAAGTTGGTAATTAGCTTTTTGCAGTATAATTAAACAAACAAGATTACAAAGAGAGTTTGTGTGATACACAAACTCAGAGGCGGCCCCCGTCGGAGTCGGATCCCTGTCAGATCCGCCTATTCGCAAGATGTTTCGGATGTTCCTTCTAAGTCCCTGGCTCAATTCCTGTATGCTCCCATCCTTAAACTATCGCAATATTTCTGAAAGAACAGTAAAAGTTAAATCATATTTTCAAAAGCCTTTAGTGTTTTTTTCTAACCGTGACGGACAGACCAACCAACAGGCAAAACGCACAAAAATATGTTAGTTTCATTTTAATGGGGGCATTATACAATTTTATTTTAAAAAATCTGATTTTTTAAAAAATTTAAGAAATTAGTTTAGAATCATGTCATTTCCGGTCTTTACGCTAGTACACGAAAGCCGCTGCTAAAAGTTCATTTTAAAAAATGTGCGTGACATCCGCATGTCTAGAGCATTTCTTATAGTAACATTTCCTCCCTTACATTTACGTAATTGTTTTAGAATTGGTGTTTTGTTATTAAAAAATCGCTTGCATAATTAATTTTATAAATTAAACGGTTTGCGTTTAGAAAACTAAAAGTAGCCATTGCACCTAAACTTTTCAAGCCGCATTTAATGGTGAAAAATTTTTTTTCGTATCTCTTCTAGTTTTGGCGCTCTGAGTCTGATAGACGGACAGACGGACAGACAGACATAAATTCATTTTAAAAAATGTGCGTGATATCTACATGCCAAGAGCATTTCATATAGTAACATTTCCTCCCTTAGATTTACGTAATTGCTTCACAATTGGTGTTTTATTATTAAAAAATCGCTTGCAAAATAATTTTTATAAATTAAACGGTTTGCTTTTAGAAAACTAAAAGTAGCCGTTGCACCTAAACTTTTCAAGCCGCATTTAATGGTGAAAAAATATTTTTCGTATCTCTTCTAGTTTCGGCGCCCTGAGTGTGACAGACGGACAGACGGACAGACGGACAGACGGACAGACGGACAGACGGACAGACGGACAGACGGACAGACGGACAGACGGACATTTTGCACAAACCTAATAGCGGCTTTTTCCCCTTACGGGGGCCGCTAAAAATAACTCCTTAACGATATCTATAATCGGTAATATAATTTGTCTAATCGAAGGTAGAAATAGTGACACCAATAACCTTTTTTTTTTGTACTAGGATATGATGGTAGCTTACCAGGGGCGGCTCGGCTGGGCAATACATACATACACACACAGGTTGTTGTTTTTTTCTATAGTGGCTGTATTTGTATTACTCATAACTGAACAGTAATTAGTCCTTACATTTATTTCCAGGCTCAAAGTGCTTAGAGACAAAGTCAAATAATTAAAGGACGTTAAGTAAAGACAAGAAGTCTCGATGAAACCAAAATACGGAAACAGTTTTGTCTAACGAAAATAAAATTGTGTGTGTTGAAGGTGAACTTCTGAATAAATATTGGTGTTAATTGGGTTCTCATTTTGACTGTCTTATAGTGTCTACATTTTCTCTTGAATAACCAAAGTCCCAGATTCTCAATTTAAAAAAAATTCCTTTGTTAAGCATGTTTTTGAGTTCAGTTGTTGTTGTTTCTGTTAAATAGCTCAATGGACCTCATTCACCAATTGTAAATAAACACATTTAGCCATTGAGAAGAAGAGAATTATATATACCTTTTTCATTCACAAAATAGTGCGGATTTGGATACATTTTTTTCCATTCACACCATGCTGCGCCATGGAATCTTCCCTATTTACTTGTTATTGCTTACTTTTTGTTGTTTGAACTTTTGAATTTGTCGACTATGAGAATCTATATATATAATTCTCAAAGTCAACAAATTCAAAAGTTCAAACAACAAGCAACAAGTAAATGGGAAGATCCCATGGGCAGCAAGGTGTGAATGGAAAATCGTGTATTCAAATCTGCACTATTTTCATTCACAAAATAGCATAGCATGCGGCGCTATGCTATTTTGTGAATGAAAGTGGTGTATATAATTGTCTTCTTCGCAATTTGTCATAATATTAAGTAAGCATTTCCAGATTATATTGTGTCGTAAGACTCTTGAAACTAGAACGACAATATACAGATAGAGTCTACTCTCAGGTTTGACTTTAGAAGTACTTTAATTAATATCACAAATTACGTTAATCTCACTTCCAGACTTTCTTTGGCCCCATGTTGTACAAAAGATTTTAATAATTTCCGGAGATTTCCAGGATTTTTTCGTAGGCCTATATTTAATAACATTTCAGGAGATTTCCAGGGGATCCTGGTAAATCAAGACGCCGCTGGAAATCTGTTAAATGTTATAAAATGGTTTAATTTAATAATTTATACACCTAAAAATTAGCACGGGTCCAAAGAAAGTGCGGGACCCACTTCTGTCGCATATGTTGCAGTGCCTAAGGCCCGCCCTGAAAAATAGCGGCGTATGCTATGCCGCAGGTCAACTAGTTAAATATAAATAGATAATACAGACGTTACTTCAAAAAAGACTTTTGAGTCTTCTGTCCTTAAGGCTTTCTAAATTTAGTGTTTTTATTAAAGGTGTTATTGTAGTTTTGCACTGTTTCAGAACATCTATGGGGATGCCATCGCTGATCTAGGAATTTGGAAGCCCGAGGGACTGTACCTCTTTAGGGGCTCCTGCATTTTGACATTCGACATCATGACAGTAGACAATGGCGTAATATTTAATGTAACAAAATTTTCGACACTCATTTGGGCCCCCCTCAAGTGGAGGCCCTGACGGAGTTTCAAACGTAGATCCCACTCCCCCCCCCTTCTAGCTTCGCCCGTGGGCTCAGCCCTCAACCATCTTGTCTATGACTTGATTTAGTGATATTCATAACTAATCCATATTCACATTTGTCTAGAGTAACACTTTTGGTAAAATCACTAAATTTAGAAAGCCTTTAGGACCGAAGACTCATAAGTAAAGTAGCAATAATACATAAAACACTTAACCATAATCTTCAAATTCAAAACAAAATACTCAGAAAGACACAAAGAAAAAGCCACATTCCTCGTCCCATATGCTATGACAAATTTGTACAAAAGCTCCTTCTACCCTAGCGCTATTAGATCATGTAATGGATTGCCTGAGCTAACCAGGAAAACCAGTGACTTGGCAGAATTTAAGTCATTGGTTAATATGCATGACTAAATGCATGACGCGTAGCGGCGGCGTAGGACGTAAGCATCTTCTATTTGAAGTAACGTCTGTATTGTATAAGATAAGTTCTACAAAGGTGCTCAGTCATTGCTCTGTCGTTGCGTCGAGGTATGTGATGGTTCTCGCCATAAGAGGTCTCTTTCTTTACTATACACCAACATGATTGTTTGTTAGCTCTAATCCATACATTACACCATGATTTGGTATTAGATGGACAAGACATGGGAACAGTTGGAGAGTCTGGCCTGAAGACTCTTACAGAAAGATGTTTGGTAGCCTACACAGGATCACAGGCAGAGATGATGAGAGGAGATTACAGAAGCCATCTTCAAATAAAACATTGAAATTAGATTATTATATAGAGAAATGCATAGAACTGCGGAACAACTAGGTCTCTTTGATATTGAAATGAAGTATTGGTGCGTAAAAGAGTTTTTAGGTCATTATGAAATAAATGTTGTTATACTAGGTCTGCTTTATCTTATAAATTTATCTACCTTATATAATACGGACGTTACTTCAAAAAAGAAGATGATTACGCGTCATGCATATAGTCATTTAACCAATGACTACAATTTTTACTAACTTCCCCGTAGACTTGTTTCAACTAGTCAAGCTAAAACTATTTGTAAACATAACCTGACGTTATGATGCATAAAGATTCAAGGAGAGCACAATACAGCACCTTTAGAGACACACTCGTTTGTTGAACAAAAAGTGTTCAATTGTCAATTTTTGTTGTAAGAAATTTCTAGCAATGACTACTCCTAGTTTCAGGTAAGACTTTAGAGTATTGTGATTATTATACGATTGGAAGAAGATACAGAGTAAAGAGAAAGATTTAAAGATGGAGGTAAAGAAAGATCTACTATAAATTAAAGTACATCCAGATCTATCATTAATAACAATGATTATTAAATCTAGACCTAGAGGATAGACCTACATTTACTTTGACTTTACAATATTTACATCTCGATTTCAATCTGAATCTAGCCAACTGGCAACTACAAATACAAACATTTTAACAGATTGAATATAACATTAATTGTTAAAGCGTCAAGGAGGCGCAGTGGCTGAGTGGTAAAGTGATTGGCTTTCAAACCAAGTTGTCCTGGGTTTTAATCGTGGTAAAGACTGGGAATTTTAGGGTGTCCCTGAGTCTGCTACCTGTTACCTATCCCTTAGTCTGGTGGACCGTTGGGGCACCAAGCAAGACTTGAAGACCATCTTTCTCCATTCCTCTCTATCCTTAGCCCTGTTTAAAATCTCATTCAATGGTAAGCCTGTCCATTCTTTGATGTTGTCTCTGAGTCTACCCAGCTTTAATGGGTACCTGACATTAGTTGGGGAAAAGTAAAGGCATTGGTCATTGAGCTGGCTATATGATACTCTCGTTAACCGCCATAGAAACAGATGACCTTCACATCATCTGCTTTAAAAGTTAAAGCGGCAAGAACAAATGTATGAGCAGTGGATGGATGGATGTGTTATATCCATTTAGGATGTACACATCATGTGTTTGCTGATTGCGTCAAAGTATGTACACATCATGTGTTTGCTGATTGTGTCAAAGAATGTACACATCATGTGTTTGATGATTGCGTCAAAGAATGTGCACATCTTCACATGATTAAAGCTGTGAGACATACACTGTGGGATACGAGAGTGCCGAAATACACAGACCATTATGTACATAGTTTATTGGATTACCCGCTGTCTTAAAACTTAGTTAACGTTATACAGCAATAGGTTAAGACCTGCAGCTGACCATGTTTCTCAGGTATAACTCATCGTGTTTTTCACTGCTAGTTCTTTGAATATGAATACACACCAACAGAGTTTAATTAATACACTCAATAACTCGGGCTAATAACTTTATCAATTTAATAAGCAATCAAAAGGGCACAGTCTACGTCGTTTACTAGCCTAGTTCGTTAATCTCTTAGTTCTTAATCCTACTCTAAGAAGACCGCCATGTTGGACTCCTTGTCGCTCTAAGCCTACTACGTCATTAGTCTGTCTCTCTACGTCACTACTTTTACTGTCGCTAAAAACTATACACAAAATATATTTAACTAACTAAACTAGTATAATCTCTAATTATAACATAACACCATGTTTCTCAGGTGAAAATCATCGTGTTTTTCACATGTGACGACGGTGTCTGATGTGACCATGTTTGGCACGTTATGTTTTGAAAAAAAATCTTTAGAATGTTACGTTTAAATCGAAACAGTTATACGGATGTTGTCACGTGGTTTAGAAAATATTGTTTTTAATAGAGACAATTTAATTCTTTTCCTAAATCCCATAAGCATTTTGGTAGGGTTTTGACTTCCCACCCCCATTGTTTTTTTTCAATTATAGCTGTGAAATGCATACAGAAATGTATAGTATAGATCAGGGGTGGGCAAATTACGGCCCGCGGGCCACATGCGGCCTGCCAGAGTGTTTTATGCGGCCCACCGACACCTACAGAAATCAGGTGTACCCACAGTTATTGCATATAAAAATCCAAATATATTAAAAAGAATATTTCCATAAATTATTGCCATTGTCTCATAATAAAAAGTTTCAAGTACACAAAGATTTTGCTTATTGGTTATACATTAATACACTCAATTAGAGTGACAATCTATGATCAGTATTTATTCAATGCTATGAAGAACTGTGTTGAGTGTTGAGTATGCTTGGAACAAGAAGGCAAGTGCAGTGGCTGACTGAGAAAAATAGGTTTGTTTATTTTTATATAAAACCATAAACTCTAATCAGGAAAGTTTGCACAAAGCTGCATAAAATTTCATTGTATAAATCATATACATCATTCAGTAAATTAACTTTGACGAGTATGGAATGTTAATCACGGGTACATCCTAATTAGTGTCAATATAATCCTAAGTATGCGCTAATTTAGTATGGGTAAGGCAAATAAGAAGAATATAATATCTCAAAGAAGTAATCGATACGTTTCTCGAAGGACGTTGACTGTGATTTTAATAATATTTCTAATGAAGAGTGGAAGACAAGATTTTTTACAATTTTTGTTACAAAGGGTTGTTTGCATTTCAAATGTAAATGCGTGTTAAATCTTTTCAAACAAGGCTTTCCCATTTCTACAAGGAAGCTAAAGAAAACAGGTTTTATCATTTTCTTTTGCTGAAAGGTGAAACTATTTCTAGTGAAACGATTTAAAGTACAACACTTATTTAGATTCCTTTATTGTGTAATTTATAAAACCATCAGCGATCCATTAAGCGCAGAACCTGATTCAGCTCAAGAGGAAATAAGTCCAAACACAGGCTTCAGTCAGTACTTCCACGGGAGTATTGTGGGTGCCAAAATCTGTATTTACACATTTAAAAAAACCTTTGCTTCTGTTCACACTATTTGGGTAGTCTTCTTCTTCGTTCTCATTTTACATGTTGGGGGGTTCAGATTAGTAATCCTATATCTGAGATGAACCGCGCAGTGGTTTCCAAATCAGCTAGTTCTCCGAATAGCTTTTGCTCTATAGGAGGGGTTTTGTGGCCAGATTCTTTTTCAGGTCTCTTGATTTAGTATGCACCATTGAAAGACATGTTCAGCATTTTCTGTTGATGCTCCACAGGGACAGGTTTCGTTCGTTCTGACATTTAACTTGCGGAACATAAATTGTCTCATTGTCACAAGTATTTTTGTGTGTGGAAACTAAAAAAGTAAAAACACTGGTGGCGTTGACTGACTGTAATTTGACAGAAGTCACAAGGGTAAAAACTAGTAACCTAGTTCCACAGTTCCAGAACATTATGCATGCGTGTAAAAAGTAAAATACTGCACATTAAGTACAACTGTATATTTGTGATATACAAAGACAACAGCATATTTTGTAATTCGTAAAATTAAATTGATTTTAAAAATTGCTAACTCTTGTTGTTATTCCTCAAGGTGGAGTGTGGGAAAAAGAAACGTGAATATAATATATGTGTGCGGCCCGCCAGTTCCATTTTTTTTTCAATGCGGCCCTCGATACATAAAGGTTGCCCACCCCTGTTATAGATATATGACATGTAGCTACTCATTTTTTTCTTTTACTATAAGCTAACATTACATTTATTTGATGTCTTGTAGTTGGCAGATTTGGTTTTTCATAGTCGCAAATTTCTCCATAGCCGATTCACAAGGTGATTAGTTCAAATGTTGAATTGTCTTTTAAACATTTTAGTTTTCTTGTTTATTTTCGTTCTTTTCTAAGATGGGCAGATAGATATATAAATAAATACTTCTATAGATTCGTAGTAGAAAGATAGAAAGAATAGATAGATATAAATAGATAAATAGAGTAATAGATGTAAAGAGAGAAAAAAGAAATTGATAAAAATAACGAGAGGAGGAGGAGGAAATAAATAGATAGATAGATAGATAGATAGATAGATAGATAGACAAACAGACAGACATATAGATAGATAGATAGATAGATAGATAGATAGATAGATAGATAGATAGATAGATAGATAGATAGATAGATAGATAGATAGACAGATAGATAGTGAAAAAAAAAAGAAATGAATATAAAGAGAAAGAAATATATTGATAAAAAGAGAAAAAGAAAGAGATAGAGATGGAGAGAAAGAGAGAAAGATATCTGGCAGAGAGAGACATTAAGAAAAAGTGAAAGAGAAAACTATATAGAAATAGAGAAGTGACGAAAGAGAATTAGAGAAAACTAGAGAAGGATAGAACTAAAGAGAGACAATGTGTACTTCAATTGTCTGAGTACTAAATAAATATTTATAAATATACCCACTGCAGGTCCTAAGACATGTCCAAGGGGAAAATTCGGAGTCCAGTGTAAACAAACCTGTTACTGTGAATGGACTGGAGCACAGTTTTGTCACCATAGAACGGGTCAATGTGTATGTAAAAATGGATTCCAAGGCTCATTATGCGAGGAAGATATTGACGAATGTCATACCTATGGAGCTACGTAAGTTATGAAAATGTCTCACAATATTGTTTCTTATTATAAATACCTTATGATTATTGGCTCTCTACAAACTGTTTCGTTTTAAACATTAACCAATATAAAGTTCACAAGCTGATTGAAAGATTCTATTTCCTTGGAATTTTATCAAAAACATGCACCCCAAGTAAAAAGGAAATATTTCTTCATTTTCTTTCACCACCACTGAAGTGCGACACAACAACCAATCAACTTTGACAGACGCTTCTAATAAAACTTTCTTTCGACTTGCTAAATGCTCGTCTTCTAATGGCATTCCATTTTCTCTTTACGGAAAGTGTTCCACTTCGTGTAGACTCTTTACCTCTCGTACTATGATTAACATTTCTGGACGTCGAGTCTAAAACAAAAAAGAAACAATTTGATAGGTGGTGCAAGGTACAAGCAAAATTAATATCTAATACTACTAATAGGAAAAAGTATTTAAAAACACAAGATTACAAAGAGAGTTTGTGCTATCTTTAAGTCCGACTATGATTCTTAAGGAATGTAGCCAGATATAAATAAATAAATACAGTTTAGGTTTAATGGGCTTAGGACTTAGGATTAGAGTTTTTAAATTTCCATCACCTCACCACATGTACAAATTCTAGATCTGCCCTTTTACAGTTGATCTGCGGACTTAGAATGCAATCTACTTGTTTCTATATGAAAGATATAGCTTGTAAATTATTACTGACTGGCCATTTGATTCCAACTGTGAAACCAAAATGGATCGGACATCGCGTCAGGTTTTGGATCTAACATGCACATACATTAAACTATCAATGTCAAGATCATTTCCATCAAATCAGATTGCGCAAAGAGAGATTTTTGTTTATTGCCAGCAGCATCTTACTACTTTCCAGCTTTGATTGTCATTCAAATGTTCAGATCCGCTTTGAGCAGCTCTTTCCAATTGGCGTAGTTCACGTCAACAGTTTACTTGTGGAACTAGGCAGATTATAGACCTGAAAACCGCAATAAAGAGGATATTGAAACTTGACAATAGGTGTTTAAAATATCTCTCAAATATTCTCTTTACTTATGTTTAGAATATGTCCGGGAAAATTTGCAGCCTGTGAAAATACAATAGGATCCTACAATTGCCATTGCCAGAGAGGATATGAAACGAACCCATTATCTTTGCAATGTAGATGTAAGTTGAGAGCTTGTTTTGATTTTCTTTCTGCTTTTAATATAATTATAACGATTTCACTTAATGACGATATGTTTTGCATCTCTTAGAAATATTTTTTTTTTACAATAGGACAGCTTGGGTACAGTTTTGTACTTGTAGGCTACATTCTGTCTCACCACAAAAATTGAATCTTACCACTTCACAGTTCATTGGTAGTGCATTGGAAGTGGTATTGCGAAACACTATATTTGGGTTATATTCAGATTTGGCAGTTAAATGTATACATATTTCCAGATGTTACTGAGTCTACCTAACATTTATTTGAGGGAAAGGGGGGGGTCTATTCCGACATACAATTGAGATATTTGTTGTTGACTAAAACTGATGAAGTTAATGATAACTAGGAAACTTTCAATAGGATAAAATCTAATCTCGTTTTATTTGAGTTATTTGGTCTTGTCTGTTCTAATCTCGTTACATTTGAGT
>JADKLZ010079391.1:6459582-6472967 GCA_021533235.1 Biomphalaria straminea
GTTATTTGGTCTTGTCTGTTCTAATCTCGTTACATTTGAGTTATTTGCTCTTGTCTGTTCTAATCTCGTTATATTTGAGTTATTTGGTCTTCAAGTGTCTTGTTTTAACAGATTGTCCAAACAGAGATGGTACAGGTTGTAAAAGAAGCATTAGATGTCTTTGTGTTTGGGAAAACACAGTGAGCTGTAATTTAGCCACAGGTAAATTGTATAAAATAAACATTGAAATGTTACTCGCATTCTGTACAAAGCTTATATCAACTCACTTTTTCTGGTACAAATGTGAGCACTTTTAATTCTCCCGTAGCCATTCTTGAGTCAAATAGAAACGTCAAACATTAATAGTACCTAATTAAACATGAATCAATTACGAAAATAAACAATTAGTCAATTAATTATTGCTAATGCAATATGTTGTTTGATATCGAAAAAGATAAATAAATTCTACATTTCCGAGAGAGATAGTTCTAGATGTGAGTTCTTCTACTTTGATAAGTTTAAGTATCTTTGATATTTTGCATTAATATCAAATAGAGATTTTCAATTATCATTTTTTTTTGTTACTCATTCGAATCGATAAATGGAATGCATTTCATTTTTGTTATAATTCTGGTGGTGATGTGGATTGCGTGTATTAAGTAAAGAACAGTTTAACCCAGTTCAACTCTGGGGCGAAGCGGAGAGATCTGTAAAGTTTGATACGGCGGTACAAGAGTTGATACGGCGGTACGGTTTAACGGGGAATCATTTGAACAGTGTTATTGCGATTTATAGGACATAAAACTATTACGTTACTATGTAGTCATGACTAATCATGTACTTTGAGTTGGTAGTGTCGTGTGGTGAGCCTGGCTAGTGAGACTCGTTACATCCTAAAGTATGTTTGTATTTTCTCCAGGTGAATGTCTATGTGAAACTGGCTGGGAAGGCAAGCGTTGTGAGTTGTCTATTGATGATTGTATTGGGAATCCTTGTGCCGGAATGACCTGTATAGACCTGCACAGAAAATTTTCATGTATATGTGGAGAAAAAAAAAGATTCATCAGAGGAGAATGCAGAGGTAATTAAACAACTCAGTTTGTGGCATCTTGAGGCAGTAAGAACAGTAAGACTTCGTGACTGAACAAGTTTTGAAAATATATTCTCTTTCCTGATCAGTTCTTCTGTAGACATCGCTCAACACAGCACATCTAATACAGAAAGTTTGCTTTGACGTCATATAAAAAAACTTTTTCAGTGCACAAATTTCTATGAGCCTTGAAAATTTGCTCGTATTGATCATTTGATGAAGACATTTTCTAGTCTAACTAGGAAGTGTGATGTAGTGAATTTTTTTCCTTTGACGTCATATGGAATTAATTCTTAAAATGAAATGCTAAAAGAACTCACTCTGTGCACCAATGTCTATGAATACTCAACAACTTGCTTGTATTGATGAAGATTTATTTGTTTAGTCTAACTCGGCCATAAGAAGTAGTGGATTTTTTCCTTTCACGTCATATAGAATAAATTCTGCAAATGAAATGCTAAAAGACTCGGTATAGTAATGTTTATTAAACCTCGTTATCTGACTAGCATTTTAAAAAGACATAATTGCTACATTTAGATCTCATCCAGATTTTTTTCAAATAGATCTAGATTTTTTTCAGTGTATATAGATTTTTAAAACTAGATCTATATTTTATATTCTAATCATAATCATTGTGGATTCTAGATCTAGAATTCCTAGGTGTAGTTTAGAATGATATAGACTAGATACAGATATAGAATTTCAGTTCCTAGATTTTGATTTTCAAACATCTAGATTCTATATCAATATTGCAATGTTACAAAATACTAAAACTAATCTACCATTTTTACAACTCAATGTTGTATTCTGTCTATTGATAGACCATCTAGCATCTAGGTGGTATTTTTTTTTTCATAAATCTAATCTAAATTACATCTAAAGTATTCCAAATGTATATTTTTTATCTAGATCTAGTAGATATAGATCTTAAGAGTGCTAAATCAGAAGTTTAGTTTAGATAAGTTCCATTTAAATTAAAATACCAAATAGCTCTGTTGTTAACTGTGCTCAGACATTGGAATACAATGACGATATGTTTTCTTCTTTTTGTTTTCCAATTACAAATCAATGCTGAAAGATTATCTAAAATCGCTGGTCTAACGTATTGCACATATTCTGTAGATGTCATGCCGTAATGTGTAATATATCTCTTTCTCAATAATAGGCTATTAGTTTGTAACCAGTTTGTTATTAAATTAACAGCAATGAATGGCCCTGCGCTTAGCGTGCTAGAATAATTATTTCGACGCTCACGGGTTCATACCCTGCTCGCTGACGTTCCCCGTCGTCTAGTAGATGGTTTAGACAAGGAAATTAATTATCTTTAACTTTGAAGAAACATCCTAAACATGTAAAACGCAAAAAAAAAAACATTTTTACAACGGCAAATGAATCTTTGAAGCTTTATTACTTTTGACAATCAAAATAAAATAACGTCTTGTATAGTCCTTGTGAGTAGGCGGATCCGACGGGAATCTGACTGGGGCCGCCTCTGAGTTTGTGATAACAAAAGCTTTCTTTGAAATCTTGTTTTAAAATATATTTGACATAGTGATAATCAAATACAACAAATAACCTTTTTTGTTAATATATTGTAAACATAATCTCACTTATATTTTTCTATTGCTTTCGAATTCACTTGCATAATTAATTTTTTAAAATAAACGGTTTGTTTTTACAAAAGAAAAAAAGTAGAACATAATTTGAATCCTACATTAGTTTTTCTAACACACAATGGCCCACCTTGATCTCTGCTACGTACTTCAAATGTTGACTATATAAAAATAATAGCAGAATAATTGCTACGTAGATGAAACATAATGTTTGTATTTCTTAAAATACTGTGTATGCTTTTTTTTCAGTGGAAGTAGTTGACATGATCAGCCCAGATCAGAAGACAAGAGTGGGAGAAATGACTCGAATCTATTTTCTGTTCAGCTTAGATAGTGTCTATCAGTTGAATTACTTAGAGCAGCCCAACTTTGTTTATGTAGTAAGTGCAATGGACTGAGCTATCAGTGTTACTTTAATGTATCTCTCTCTCTCTCTCTATATATATATATATATATATATATATATATATATATATATATATATATATATATATATTTGTGTGTGTGTTTGTATTGTTACGAATCCCACTATCCAGGTTCTCTGCAAACTGCACCATACACCACCAACTGAAAAAAATTGACAACTCCGGGCTCCAAAGTAACGTAACACTTTAACTCTTTGACTCCTAATCGACGATACTATCGTTAATTTTAAACTCATTTTAAATAAATTAAATTTTAATGTTATAAACTTGACTTTGTAGTATATAAAAAGAGCATGCATTTCCCTTTAATGTTGTACCAAATACAACATTTTCTGATAACAAACAACAAAGCTATTGAAGCTTAATCATAACAGGGTAGTGAGAGAGTAATGAGCAAAATGAAGAATTCATTCGAAATGTGGACAAATAATTACGGAGAGAAAGAGTTAATAATCGAATATGTTACACCCAATATTGTACCAATAGCTTTCCGATAACACCGTACCGCCGTATCAACTCTTGCACTGGCCTCTCCGTCTTGTTCCGGGCTTGCACTGGTTTCAACAGTTCAGGAGTGACTTCATACACTAGGATCGTTGTGTCGGACTCGATAACAGACCAAGATCAAGACGCCGTTCGTCTCAACTGTACTTGACAGTACTCCGCACTGAACCGTCGTAATGCTCCGTACAGAACCACACCGCTGAACTGTCCTGTAGTCGACCGTACTCTGAACCTTCTGTCGTGAACTCCTTTTCTCCAACGTCTTGACTGCGACACCTCCGCTCTTTATATAGGGTCCTGCTGGCCTTCTCGAACCGGACAAAACGCCGCTCGACGTTTCTGGGTGGTCAGATGACAACAATTTTTGTGACGCTCCTGAGCTCTGTTCACGACGCCGATCTTTCCCGAACCGTCACGTTGACACTCAACTCGGCTGACCGCGGTAACTCGTCACGCTTGACCGCTCGTCTAGCGCTGACTACACACATACCACTACCTCATCTGTGCCACCACCAGGATTATAACAATTACCTGTTACCTATCCCTTAGTCTGGTGGACCGTTGGGGCACCAAGCAAGACTTGTGGACCTTCTTTCTCCGTTCCTCTCTATCCTTTGCCCTGATTAAAACCTCGTTCAATGGTAGGCCTGTCCATTCTTTGATGTTGTCTTCCCACCGCTTTCTCTGTCTGCCTCTTTTTCTTTTTCCTGGTACTGTTCCCTGGAGGAAGGTCTTTGCGAGTCCTGAAGATCTTGTTACATGGCCATACATTTTGAGCTTTCGTTTCTTCACAGTATTTAGCAGGTCCTCATGGGGTCCGATCGCTGCCGTAACCCTGTCTCTAATCTCTTGATTTGTGATGCGGTCTTTAAATGTGATGCCTAGGATCCTTCGGTAGTATCTCATTTCCATTGCTAGGATCCTCAGCGTCCAAGACTCACAAGCATATAGAAATGTGGCCATGACCAGGGAGCGCATCAGTCTGATTTTGGTGCCGAGGGCTAAGCCTTTATTTTTCCATATCAACTTGAGTTTAGAAAGGGCCGCTGTGGACTGTGCTATTCGGACCATTAGTTCGGGCTTTGTTCCCTCATCCGAGACAATAGCTCCGAGCAGTGGCGTAGCATCCATGGCGCGAAGGGGTTCAATGAACCCGGGCCCACGACCATTAGGGGCCCACAGCCTGTGGCCCATAATAACAATTTCGCAAAGGGGCTCTTTGCGCTTAGGTCAATGACTCTTGACCAGTTAAGGTCCACATGAGAACCAGTAGATGAAGTGACGGAGATGAAATGACCGGGAACCTAGCCCTAAGCGTGCGTTTAAGGTGGCAATCGTTTCCATATCGTCCATATCTTTTTCCCCCATTGATAGTATTACAGGAATGATGGGGGGATGGAGAGATTATGGTTAATATTCACGACTCTACCGGGGGGGGGGAGGAAAGGGAAACGGATGAACAACAACAATTACGTCTGTCTATTTCGATACAGTTGTTAATTATTCAATTTTTTTCAAAGCTTAATAGTTTTAAATTTTATTGTGCATTTAAATTATGTAAAATTACATTTCTCTTTGGTATCATTATTTCTACGTTCGTGCTATTACTAGTATTATAATTGAGGAAACCAACTTGGGGAGCAGGTTTATAACAAGATCTATAATGATCTATATCGATCATGTAATAGAGCCTTTCTCTGACCAATACTTAGCCTAGTATTTACTTAAAACTTGGTTCCTATCCCTTAAATAAAGTCAATACCAATATATTGATACAAAAACCTCAGAAAATTGCTAAGAACATTGAAATTTAACAGGGGATCAAAGCCCCAAAGGTTAAAAAAAAATTACCTGTACTTTAAACATCCATTCAGCACCATTAGTCTCTTTCATTAGTGGTTGCACTCAACACGTATACAAGTTTATCAAATTAGTATTTTTTTTAATGCTTTTCAGTGATATCCGATGACGGAACAATATCCAAAGATAGCAATTAGGTCATTACTAGGTTTTCATACTGGTGAGAATCAGAAGTCTGCAGAATTGGCCGAACAAATGCTCCAAGTAATTTAAAAAATTCCCATTTATCTTTAAATAAACTACGAGGCTAGAGCCATGATGGTGCCTCCAATATGACTGCATACTAGAATGGCCTTCTGACATTGTTTCATCAAAAGATGACGCTAGCGCATTGAGAAGTAGATTCACAGGTTTCTTAATTTCCTATTCAGAGGGCCAGAATAATGTTAATAAATAAATATTCCATCCATCTATTTACTGTTAACTAATAGACGTAGAATTAGATACTGGTTTTAGTGCATTAGGAATGTCAATATGTAGAATGGGAAATAGAACTCATAAAACATTACTTTATATATTTGAAACTCCATTAACTCGTTTGATTCTACTAAAAAACTTTTTACAAACATTGAATTTTAATAGACCTCATTCACCAAACGTAAATAAACACATTTAGCCACGTCATAATATTGATAAAATATTGAAAAATACGGATCACGTGACACCCTTACGTATTGCGTAATTTCTATAGAACATATAGAGAAAAGTTGTTTGTTTACGTTTGGTGAATGAGGTCCATTAGTATTGCAGTTCTACTTTAAACATAAAATAAAATAAATAAAAACATAAAACATAAAATGGCAAGACAAAATGCCAGATACTGAAGTCCTTCAAAGAGCGGGTCTGCAAAGCATCCACACAATCCTGATGCAGTCCCAGCTGCGATGGGCAGGACACGTGTGCAGAATGGAGGACCACCGCATCCCAAAACGTCTCATGTATGGCCAATTAAGAGAAGGAAAGCGCTTCAAGGACACCCTCAAAGCTTCTCTAAAGGATTTCAACATTGACCCAGGCACCTGGGAGACAGAGGCACATGACAGAGTATCATGGCGCCGCGCTGTGAGATCCGGCGCACAGGTTGCTGAGGAAAAAAGAACAACGCTGGCGAAAGAAAAACGCCAGAGAAGGAAAGCAAGGCAAACGACACTAGCTCCAGCTGGAATTACCTGCCCAGAGTGCGGCCGAACATTCCGGGCTCGCATAGGTCTCACCAGCCACATAAGGAGGCACAAAACTCCAGTGCAAAGCCCTCAGCCCCCTGGATGACAAAGTGGTCATCATCGAACCACGATGGACGAACTAGAGAGTCTACTTTAAACATAATAAGGTTATTAAAAAGCTTCTCTACTTGTATTAGAATGTCTTTTGGTAAATGTACCAATACATTCGGATTATTCATTTGTTTTGTTTGTTAGGTACTCAATTGTTAGTTGTAGTTATTTAGTGACGCACCGTAGAAGACGCATATTGAACGGGACTAGTGACGTTTGGGATATGTTGGGTTAGAGACTAAGAAATCAGCGCTAGAATCTCTAGGGAATAGACGTGGTTGATAAGTTATACTGAGACATTGACTGTGGCCTATTTCGTTATGAAAGTATTATTTAAAGTGTTCACCAGCATTCATCACTTCTGTTCACTAGTTACAATTGATGTGTCTTGGTCTTGTATGTTTTTGGATAGTTAACTACACTGAATACACCCGAACACTAAAACTCAAACGCCTGCTGAGTAATTGAAGTTAACTCCAATACAGCCTGAACCAAGCATCATCACATGATACACATTACAGTCGTCTTATTGAGGGAGGGGGGCCCAACAATATATTCTTGAACCCGGGCCCACGGGTACCTTGCTACGCCACTGGCTCCGAGGTATTTAAAGCTGCTAACGCTAGTTAGCTTTTCACCTCCAATACTGATGGCCTTTGTAAAGCCCTGTTGACTATTGGTCATGATTTGTATGATATTGGTCATAACAATATGGTATGTCAAAGATTGCTTCATACGTGCATCTGGAAAACTTTTACGTGATTTCAAAAACAAATATAAAATCTTAAAAAATAAGAAAGAAAATCCAAGCTAATACGGTACAAGATAGAATAGCTAAAATATCTTAAAATGTAACATATTTGCAGGTCGAAGATATTCAAATATTCTTCTGTCTTATCACTTGCTATTTTCAATGTCTAAAGAAATATCGCGATAAAATCAGTGCAACTGTTGATACGAAATACTGCAGCACAGTTATAAAAAAAAATAATAATAATAAACAAATTAAAAGAAAACAACATTAAGAAACAATGTACAGATGTCCAAATGTGACAGTTGTATATACGTTACACGACAAGTGGACTTCTTTAAAAGAAATGCCGCGAGTTGATTCGGCACAAGCAATAATCTTCCAGTTTGCTACGTTGAGGTAAAGAAGTTAGCATTTCGAGTGCCATTTTCAGATCTACATATTCGTCCGAGCAAGCGTTCTCCTGCATAACATAATTAAAAGTAAAAAGCCAACTAACAAATAAACATTTAGAGTAGTGTTTCAAACTAAAAAAAACGTTACGAGCCTAATCATCACTAATGTATACACAATTTCTAAAACCGAAACCATTGAATTTCATTACTCCATTGCTTGTTATAGAAGTACAAGTTAGTGTTGTAAGTCAATGCTTAATTGCTTTACTTGCCACAGAATAAAAAAAATTATCTAATAATGCCATGTGCGTATTATCTATTTTTGCTGTGAATAAATACATGAATAAATAAATATTTTCTCTTATGAATATATTCTTTATTTTTCATAACAAAAAAATAGTGTGAGAACTACGTATTGTTGGCAAGAAAAAAAAACGTTGCGGCTCTTTAAAATTTTAAAAATGTGTAAATTGTAATTTTTGGCTCTTCCGGCTCCAAAGGTTGCCGACCCCTGACTGGTCCTATCCTTTGATTTGCTGGACAGCTGGATCAGTACATACGATTTGACAGCCTTCTTTCTTCATTTCTTTGTCTTTGATATAATTTCATTCGGATGTTTTTTCTGAAAATATTGAAGCCTGCCTAATTGAACCACTTCGGGGGCCGATTTTGAGTTTGTGTTTCCACACAAACTGTCTTTGTAACCTTGTATAGACTTAATTTTGCAGACCATTGTAAGTTTATTTAAACGTAAATCCTTTTAAAGTGGAGTTACACCTATTGTATATGTCAGTACTAAACGGAAAATAGTGAAATGTTAGCGTTCTGTTGTTGTTGTTTTTTTTCAAATTACAATCAAATTGTTTAAGGATTGGTGTGACACTAAAGTGCACATTCAGTCAATGTCAAGAAAGTGTCCAGAATGAATGTTGTTTGTGTATGTTTTAAGAAAGATAGGGCTCTAATTTCATAGCTCAATAACAAGCATTATCACTGCCTGCTCGTCTTGCTTTCTTACACGTTTGATCAGTAAGAGGACAAAAGAACATTGACTCTATTGACGATGTACCTTTCCCATCAAAATAGTGAAGTGAATGTTTAATTCCTCACTCTGGGATATTTTTGGAGCTCATGCAGTAGAGTCGTCCACAGTCACCTCCCCTGACATGGTATGTCCGAGTTATCAGAACTTAGGGGTTTTCAGAACTCTAGTGCCTATAAAGACCCATCTGAACAGATGCTATTAGGACCAGAAATTCTATATTACATTTCTATATAATTCAAGAGACTAACTGTGTGATGTGTTTCCCTTCAGTTATCAAGTAACTCTGATTTAATGGAGAACTTTGTGCCCTGTAGAGTAGACCTACACCAACAAGCTAAACGTGTCCGAGGAAATGAACCTTTCATCAGCAATCTAAACGTGAGAAATGTCTGCAATCAACTTCATTTTCTATCGTTATAGTTTTGTCGCACACTTTTGTCCTAGTCAAACCATACATTCATTCGAATCACTATACATTCATTCGAATCACTATACATTCATTCGGATCACTATACATTCAATCGGACCACTATTCATTCAATCGGACCACTATTCATTCAATCGGATCACTTTTCATTCATTCGGACCAATTTTCATTATTCCATCGTACAATAAACCTTGTGATGTGTGACAATATTTTTTTCCATGTAAGTTTGAAAAGTTAGATTTCATCTATAATTAAAAATCAGATTTATAAGAAAATAACGTCGAAGACGTTTGTAATAACTAAAGGAATCAGGAAAATTAACAATTGCATTTTTTTCTGACTATACGGTAGCATGAATTTTTTACATTAGTGATTTTTCATTCCAAGTGTTATACTTTATTCTTTTACAGTAATAGCGCTTGTTAGATAGTTACAAAATCATCTAATAAATAATTCACATACTTTATTAACTACTTTCAATACATTATTAAACTTTATACACAATTCCTTTGAGGACAGAATGATTGGACGCCCAGAATGTGGCATACAATTTGTGGGCCGGATTGTATAGAAATGCCCTGGTCGATTTTGACACCCAGTCCTCTCATGTGCGTGCACAATAAGTATTTGTGCAATAATTACAGGAATATAATTGCTTAGATTTTGACTTTGTCAATCAGTCATAAGTCACTTTGCGATATTTTAATAGCAGAATAAATTATAAACTACGTTACCAATCATGAATAAGTTGTATATTTTGGCGATTTACCTGATATCATTTTCTTAGTAAGCGTTTATTACAATCTTTAAGTAATACATCACAAGTAAGATATAACAATATTTTAGGAGACAAGAGCCAATAAGTATTCCAAAACTTGCTTGTTACCGAAGTCTTTAGCATATATGTCTGTATCCCAAAGCAGACGACAGAGTAGTTACAAACAATACAGTTGTATAATTATTACAATCGAAAGCATAGCGCTACCTTTACTCTACAACAACAACAACAAAAAGTATTGATTGGAAATAGACACATCAGGACGACAAGGAGAGGGAGTAGGAAGGTTTTGAATCCGGGACCATCGATAACTCAGAACGACACTCCAGCGGGCAAACGGCATGACTAAGCAGCCATATATGTCTACGTCGACTACCTAAGTTCATAGTACAACTAATCCAGAAAAACAAAAGCTAGTCATTTGTTTGTGTTTCTTAGTACATTGGTACTACATTGCAAGGTATCATCTACTCTAGGGAAAACAAACAGCAACGTAAGAAATTAACGACCGAAGTTGTTCCTTGACATATACTAACTATTCTTTACTCTTTACATATTGTTCTGTTGAGTAATCTCTCTGAATTTTTAGCTGTCGATGGTTCAAATAGTTTGGGATCTGTTGAAATTATGTCCCCGAGTCTTCTACTCATCAGCAGTTGTGATGATGAATACGGCAGTCCACTTATCGTAGTATTTCTATACTCGAGCATAGCGACTTTGTTTAATATCTGCTTTACGACACCAACATACACCTCACTTGAGGGTACCTGGGACTTGATGTGCTTATTTTGAAATTCTATTCAGAAGCAAACTCTCTATATTCATAACTATTGACATGGAAAGCCATGTCTAGCAAAAATACCTTTCAATGCTCTGATAACACATTCTGCTGTTTTGATCTCCAGTCGTTTTATTTCAGAGTATTTTGAGAAATAGTCCACAACTAGCAAGTAATCATTGTTTCGCCATTCAAACAAATCTGTCGCAACCTTTTTCCATGGTCTGTCTGGTACAGCATGTGGTAACAATTTTTCCTTCACATTGTTTCTTTTGAAAGTTGCACATGTTGTGCATTTTGTTATTGTCAAAAAAAAAAATCTTTGGACAGTCCTGGTCAAAACACAATCTGTCTTGCCTTCGACCTGGTTTTCTCAAGACCAAAATGACCTGTTTGCAACTTGTCAATGCTTGTAAAAGGTAGTGGTTTCTGAATTGCTTTAAAGTATTTTATTTGTATCAAGTGGTATCATCAGTTCATACTGTTTTGGATCTAGACATAGAATCTAAAATCTTTACGAATATTGGAATTATTCGATCCTCCTAAGCCTTTGCTATTAAACGGTCATCTGTCTGAAAGATGGATAAACTTAAGTTTTGAACTGTTTATAGTCAACACTGAAAAGAATACGAAGCCCGAGCCAGTGAAGAAAACTTTATTGTTGCACCTGATCGGTGAGCTCGCTTGAGACATCTACAATACTTTTCAAATATGTGAAGATGAGACTGTAGACAAACTCATTGAAAGGTTTCAGAATCATTTTTTGCCTAAGTTCAACACTCTATATGACAGATTTAAATTCTTCACAAGAAATCAGAAGGAAGGTGAAAGACAAAGGATGTAGCGGAAATAATAAAATAGTTCTCTATGTCTACCTTGATAAAGACTAGTTATTATTATAATTTATTCATGTCAACATTTATTTATTATTACTCTCTGACAACAGAACACATAAGTTGTTTAATATCAGGTGGCCGAGCCTTGCTCGGTTAAATAATTTATACTAAAAAGGTTATATAATACTGCTACTCGTGCTACAGCCTATGGAAGGAAATGGCCTGCTTTTACACATCCCTCCATTCAGATATCTCCTGGGCCTTTCTTTACCACACCCTAACGGTTACCCTTAGTTTTTTTTTACTGAGGTTTATAGTTAAATCAAAAGTGGCTGCAGAATAGCAAACTCGTTGACCGCTAGCTAGATATCTTGTTCAGTGGATATATTTTGCCACATCCAGGGCAAGCATAACCATTGTCCTCCGGTGGTCGATTAAGATTTTCTTTTCGCGTCTGTGTCTTTCCTCGGCAGCCAATTTTCTGTTGGGCTCAAATATGTATCCTTGGCCTTTGTATAGAGGGAATTGTTTAAGTCCGACATTTACTCTTGACAGAGCAGTATCCTGTATGAGAGAAGAATCTCAGACAAACGCATGCCAAAGGCGGTCTTTTTTTTTTTTTGGTGAGCTAATTAGAGTTATGCACATAAATCAAATTCTTCTATCAATTTGTTGAAACTTTTGTAAACACTTGAACTTCTTCAGATAACCACGTGCTTGATTTCTGTTCTTGATAGCTGTTCAGTTATAAATTAACGCATACACGGAAATAAACCTTCAACTACGGTGCGCAAAATGTTGTGTCTATTCATTCATCGATTAAACTTGTTGCTTTAGTGAACGGATGTAAGCCAGTGACGTAGGAGGTGTCAAGTTTTTTTTCCCTTTGACGTCGTGGGAAAAAATTTCATTCATAAATTCTCCATGTCATTCATAAAACCTTCAAACCAAAATAAGTTTTTCCATAATGAGACATTTTTCAAACCGATATAACGGTCGAACTCGAGTTTTCCCGATGTGGCCAATGAGCTGAGAATTTTTTTCTCACTAACATTTAGATACGTTGAAATTTTAAAGAAAATCGTTAGAGCCGTTTTCGAAATAGAAGAAATATATATATATATATATATATATATATATATATATACAAGAATTGCTCGCTTAAGAGTATATGAATATCAGGTGGCCGAGCCTTGCTCGGTTAAATAAATGCCCTGCCCAGCCTGACTGTCGGACTATAAGAAGTTCATACCGGCATTTGCCATCCATTCATCGCAGTAGTGCTACAACCCGTGGTCTGCTTTTAGTTTTACACATCCCTTCATTCATATCTCTAAACGCGTTCTTGTTTGCAAAGAAATACACTATAGTAAGCCTAGTGACGTAAACAGCGTATTTCCCGTTTACGTCATGGAAAACTTTCATTCATAACTTTAATTCATAAATTATTCAAGCCAAAATTAATTTTACAACGAGACATTTTCATATCGAAATAACGGTCGAGCTCGAGTTTTCCCGATGTGGCCAATAAGTTGAGAATTTTTTTCTCACTAACATGCAGATACGTTGAAATTTTAAAGAAAATCGTATGAGCCGTTTTCGAAATAGAAGATATATATATATATATATA
>JADKLZ010079391.1:6485871-6499683 GCA_021533235.1 Biomphalaria straminea
AGGTCTCACCAGCCACATGAGGAGGCACAAAACCCCAGTGCAAAGCCGTCAGCCCACTGGATGACAAAGTGGTCATCATCGAACCACGATGGACGAACTATATCTCGTGAAAGGTGAGGAGGGGCAAACTCCGTCCGATGAATATAACAAAGAATGTTTGTTTAGATAAGAAAGACTTGCTAGACACGTGTCGGATTAAGAAGATATAATGCGATACCGATGCCTAGAGAAGAAGGGGGTTGGTGGTAGCAGGGTTGGTATTGGTAATTTATTTATAGCCATATGGGCTAAGCTGAGAGAAAAAAGTAAGATCAAAATAAATTAATTGAATGCCTAGATACGAGTAATACCTAAAGGGGGCGAAATTTATTTTTGTCACAGTGTCCAAATTTTAAAGTTTAGAAATAATGCAAAATCGTTTCTCGGATTTTCTTTAGAATGGACTATTTATCACAGAAATATCACAGAGCTATACATTGACTCAAATATATGAGACAAAGCCATTTCCTGTTTTTTTCCATTGAGATATTATTACAAACATCCTAGATCCAAATAATTCATGTCTGTTGATTTTAATCATCTTATTCTTATGAACATTTAAATAGATTGATATATGTTTGTATTACATTTGTTTCAGCAACTAGCTTCATCTCTATTTTTACGTTCACGTATTCTAGAAGCTTCTCAATCCTCTGTAACAGATATCCCATTAGATGTCTACATTCTTCCTTCCTTATGTTACAGTATACCTGCACGTATTCTAGAAGCATCTCAATCCTCTGTAACAAGCCAGGACAAAGAGAAAGACGTCATACCGGCCAATGTGTTGCCCGCTGGATTTATCTATGTGTGTGTTCAGTTGTTTATAAAAAGATCCAGTTTTATGGACTGCGTAAGTTATACAGTAGTTCTACTCTAGCATTTCATCTTTCTTACAAGCTTACATCAATTCACTCTGTTATTTCTTCAACACACAATCTCGGTATCTAAGTAAATTTTGACAAATTAATTTCATTTATCTAACGAAAAAAAAAAGAATCTTGTTTTTTAATTTACCAAATAAGAGTAAGAAATTGTACATGATGTGACGGGTCACCGCGTGTGCCGTGAGTCTAGCTTGTTTGGTGTCTAGGGGATGATTATTTTTGAAATTATCACACACTGACCCATCAGCAGATAAATCGGGAGCAGACACGCAACTAGACAAGCAATTAAAGAGAGATACAAATGATAAAATAAAAAGACTTTATTTACATAAATATTTACATAAAATAATAAAAGGGGGAGGGTTTGTATTTAACTCTATTCAATACTATATTTGATTATCACTCTTGCACTTAATGAGAGAATATGTCACTTTGTCCTTGGTACTTAGCTATTTCTGTCTTGATTGGATCGCAGTAGCTGGTATCCTGGCTGGTGGTTGGGGTCGCTCTAGCTGGAAGAGGGACGCCGATGATATAGTCCTTGTGGAGTTTCAGTCCAGAGTCCTAATATCTGTAGTGGGCACAGTAGGGCGGGTGGCCGGCTACCGTGGGCACAAGTGTGCTGCGGGCAGAGCTGATCTGCCGTAGGCAGCGTCAGAGGCAGGATAAGTCCAGTGATTTGGCGAATCTATGACGTCTCGCACAGAGGGGTTCTATAGGGACGTCGTACCTAATAGGCTGACAAGTGGGTTGTCAGATAGGCAGGCTTGAGCCGATAGCGCCAAGTGATTTGATGAGTAGTGATCTTCAGCGCTGAATAGCACTAATCGATACGTGATACTCGTAGAAGATCCATATGAGCAGGCGATACTGATTAGTACCAAATAGGCGAGTGTAGTATTGGCTAGTGCCAAGTAGGTAGACGGAACTCAATGCAAATGTGCACAGTGCGGGATAGCACTAAATAGGCGAGTGATCCGATAAATAGTCAGTGGACTAAATACGTAGCAAGTAGTGTTGGCTAGAGCCAAATAGGCAGACACCTGAGGGAGGCTGCGGATAAATAAGACAAGTTAGGACATGTCTCTCATGCATCTTATTGATGGAGCGAGTGTGTCCGTTTAAGGGGAGGGAACAACTCTTGCAAAAGCAAAATGATTAAAAGGGGAAGATAATTCATATATCTCTTCTAGCATTATCAAGGCGGTCAGCCGAGATAAAGAAATAAAATACGAGGTACATATTGTGTACAAGGTTTCTTCAATGATCAAATTGAGCAACGTGGCAATAATATTGCCGACATAGGTAAATGTAATATATAAATATATACATATGCTCTGGTTAAGTTTCCAACTTACGACAGTGAGAAATACACAATGCACAAATTAAATATAAATGAAATAAGTAAAATACACATGATAATATCCAGAATGAAATATACACAAGCTAGATAACATGGAACTGTGATTTATGCAAACTCACCACCAGTCTTGTATGCCAGCGAGAGAGAGAATGAAAATGAGTTAGTGTCTACTTTGAAATTGTCTAGCTTATAAAAGTCGGAAGTGAGACCGGAAACAGGAAATGTGATAAGATAGGGATTATCTCTCACGTGAAGGACTTTTGACGAATTTCACATATTGTAGAAAGTCCTGAGGCGTGTGGACACGAGATAAGGGACACACCTTGGAGGGTCAATAGACGTGTGGCCTCGAACAATCTCTTTGATCGAGGAGAGGAGGCGGGTTTGGATAGAAGAAGGAACAATCCTACCCAGACGGTGTCGACTATCACTCGGCGCATAAGATCAAAGTAAGCGATCGTGCGTTTATCTCTGCCCCTTCAATGGGAGATAAGCGAAGAGGGGTGACAGTCATAGACAATGAGGACCAATTAATGCTGTGATAAAATTGAGCGAATCTGTCAGCGAGTTTTTGACTTGTCACACATGACTGATGTGTTTTTTTTTAAGTTGAATTAGTCCCCTTTTAAACGCTGCAAAGGTACAAATATGAAAGGAACAATAATTAGCTATGAAACCTTTATTTTCATCAGCACTTCTCTGGCACATTACCTTAGGAGGCTTAAACCCACGAGGTCGAATGAAGGTCTTTCAGTTTTTTGTTTTTAGAAATTCATTTCAAAAGAGTTTACCCAGATTGAACGGAGTGGCAACAAGGAAAAACTGTGCTTCGAGAGCACTGTATTGCTGAAAGCGGTGTTCAAAATCCTTCAGTAGTCTGGAGACGATGTCTACGTAATCTTTCAGGCGCTAAGGTTCAACCATTATGCTTTGTAGAAAAATGAGAAAGGTTTCCATCTACCAGATGAGTGGCCCACAAAGTTAGCTTGCATCTGAATGATTTGATGCGGTCAAACATCACGGTAATCAGCTGCTTTGTGCCCTGTAGTTGTCAATTTAGTGCATTGAGATGTTGCGTGATGTCAAGTAAAAGAGCAAGATCCGACAAAAACATTGGCTCACTGAACTGAGGTATGTCTCTGTCTTTCATTGCCATTCCCGTCTCAGCTCAAAAAATCTCTGCAGCACTTTTCCACGACTCAACCATCTGACTTCCGCATGATACAGCAACTCTCCGTATTCCGATTCTAAATCAGCTAGAAATGACACAAACTGTCTGTGGTTGAGACCCCGTGCTCGTACGATGTTCACCGTCTTCACGACAACATACATCACGTTCTTCACTCCACTACCTATAAAATGCTTCCTAATGGCATGCGTCTCAAATAGCCTCTGACAACCAGTCCAACTCCCGGCCTTCACGTGTGGCTCAGATATTGAGTCCGGCGGAACTGTTCTTACTAACAGGAGAAGGGGCACAGGCGAGTAACTGGCGCCTTAACCAGTAAGCTTCGGGCAGGAGGGGCTCGTAAGCCATGGCTGGCTACCCACCTAGGAGAAGGAAAACTCTGAATTCAAACCTCTGCTGCCTTGCAGCTATACCCAATCAAGGGAAAGGCTTCGGGAGTCAACCCTGAGGAAAAATCAGGAGCTGGCGACCCTAAGGCAGTTTGCAGCACCCAGTGCTACACTCTGGCAGAACCTGCGACGCTGCTGACCCCAAACTGTATCGACACTGCCGTTCCTTTGGATACATCAGCTGCGTGGAGAGGGGGGAACTGATGTGTGGGCGACATCGTTCTGACCACAGCTTATGCCCAGGCATTCATCTTATTTCCATGAGATGATCCATAGTCGCTTTGCGACTGACGGTGGCCATAGACATCACGTTCTTCATTTGTAGACTTTCGCCACAGAGTGCTTCTTGGTGCAAAATGCAGTGTATGACTACATAAGGTTCAGCGGTTAGAATCAGGCCACCGTTCACACAGCTTCAGCTGAAAGCCTAAGCTGTCGGTGGGCGACAATGACACCTCATTTACTGATTGGTGCAATTGTAAATCATTTCACGGCTTATATGTGGTCATTGTAAATTTTATCTAATTTTTTTTTAATTCGCGGACGTGGTCGCGGGCCGCACAAAATAGTTTCGCGGGCCGCATGTGGCCGCGTGTTTGAGACGTCTGGTCTAGATCATTTACAAATTAAATTACACGACTAATCCAAACTAATTGATACAATTACGTCCTACTAGCTCACAATGAACATGATCTCCTGTTCGCGGTCAACGAATTAGCGTACGCTGTAGCCTCTTTTGCTTTAACAATAAACGTGGAAACAACAGGTCACTATACAGAATTCACCCAATAAAATCGAACCCGCCTCAAAGATCACCGTGAATGGCATCCCCTTAAAGTTACGGACCACTTCACATACCGGGAAGCATAGAACCGAAGACGAATCACTTTCTATGAAGTTGAAAACCCTCTAACCTTAATGGAAATAGATATGTAGTGTTGACAAGCAAAAAACATGCCATAATCTTCAGTATTACCAGATCTAGCTATATATCTAAAAAGTAGAATCTATTTCTAGCGGATTATAATGCTAGTCGATAAGTCTTTCTAATCTACATCTATTATATACGTTGTTTTTTTTTACTACCTTTTAATCTATGATCAATTTTAAATATACATTGATCGCAAAATTGTATACTTTCATTATTTAAAACGATTAGGTAGATTTTCTATAATATGCAGCAGGTAATCTTTTGTTAGGGTTAGAGATTATATTAGTTTATTTAGTTAAATATTATTTGTGTATAGTTTTAGCGACAGTAAAAGTAGTGACGTAGAGAGACAGACTAATGACGCAGGAGACTTAGAGCGACAAGAAGATCAACATGGCGTTAGTTTAGAAGTAGGCTATTGTATGAGAATAAAGTAATAGTTTTTAGACTGGACGGATTTCCCAGTATTGATGAATAAAGAGTTATTTATATAGTCGAAAGTGTTGTCAGCTATATTCTATGATAGATGTGTGTGTGGCTAACCTAGAATAGCTAGAAGTATAGATATAAACGAAGTCGGATAAATTAGCACACAACACTGTTAGTTTGATTTTCCGGTTTTCATAATGCTTTTTGTTTATTCTGGCATCTATGCTGTTTGAATCATTCGTAAAAATAAAAGGTTTGGAAGTCAAACTCAGCCTCATTTTTGTCATATTAAATTAAATTAACTAGCGTGATATAAAAAAAACCGATGAAATGATCATTGTTAGAATCCAAATGCTGGTAGAGTAGATGTGCCTCTCAAACACGCTCTCCATTTTCCCAATCAGAAACTTTAAGATATAGCTAAGACTACTCCACCCCCTTTCCCCTCATTCATGTTTATGGCAAGTTCTTCAAGATTAGTACAGAAACTTTTGTAATATTATTCCCTTCTTATTATACATGCGTTATTATTTTAATGGTTGTGGCAAAATATGTACGTCACAGCGGGGGCTGCGCATCCACGGGAAATACTGTATTCCTCACTAATCTTCGGACTCGAAGACAAGCATTATTATTATTATTATTTAATAAACTGTACAAAGTCCACAAGATACGTGGACAAGATTGGGAGTGCGCTTATGTACTTGTAAAATATAATTAATCACCAATACACGCCGGTTACACCCGTTCATTTGTTCCATGGCTTTATAGTGTTCACGATGGCTGGAAGTATACATATTTACAACATTTTTAGCGGCCCTTGTAAGGGATAAAGCCTCTATTAGGTTTGTGAAAAAAGTCCGTCTGTCCGTCTGTCACACTCAGGGCGCCAAAACTAGAAGAGATACGAAACATATTATTTCACCCTTAAATGCGGCTTGAAAAGTTTAGATGCAACGGCTACTTTTAATTATCTAAAAGCTAACCGTTTAATTTATACAATTAATTATGCAAGCGAATTTTTAATAACAAAACACCAATTCTAAACAATTATGTAAATGTAAGGGAGGAAATGTTACAATAAGAAATGCTCATAGCGTGTACATATCACGCACATTTTTTAAAATGAACTTTTAGCAGCGACTTTCGTGTACTAGCGTAAAGCCCGGCCATGACATGATTCTAAACTAATTTCTTATACTTTTTTAAAAATCAGACTAAAAAAAAAATTTTTTTAGTGCCCCCATTACAATGAAAGAAGCATATTTTTATGCGTTTTGTCTGTTGTTTGATCTGTCCATCACGGCTTTTGAAAATATGATTTAACCTTTACTGTCTCTTCAGAAATATTGCGATAGTTTAAGTATCTATGATAGATTGTTCCGGATGTTTATGTCTAGATCTACATTGAAATTTTATAATAAAATAAAACTAATCTTCTATTTTTAAATTTAATATTGCATTCATTCTATTGATTATCTGGGCTTTTTATTTTATTTTACGTAAATTTTATCTAAATTACATCCAAATTATTAATAATAATAATTAAAAAGATATATATTAAGAGTGCTAAATCAGAAGTTTAGTTTATGTAGATCTACATCTCTACAGATCAATGCTGAACGATTATTTAAAATCGCTCGTGTGACATATTGTATATATCAGGCTATTAGTTTGTAACCAGTTTGTTATTAAGTTAAGAGCAATGCAATGCCTTGTCGTTCGGTTAGCGTGCTGAACTGATTATCTCGACGCTCCCGGGTTATGTGTCTATTTGTTTTACATGTTTCGAATGTTTCTTCAAAGTTAAAGATAGTTTACTTCCTAGTTCAAACATTCCTCAGGAGGGGATGGGAGCATGCAGGAATTGAGCCAGGGAACAACGATAAATCCGAACAACAGGCTAGTGCGCAAAAATCAAAATAAAGCAGGTTTATACCCTGCTTGCCATCCTCCGTCGTCCAGCGAGAAGTTAATTATTTTCAATTTAGAAGGAACATCCGAAACATCTTGCGAATAGGCGGATCTGACAGGGATCAGACTCCGACGGGGGCCGCCTCTGAGTTTGTGTATCACACAAACTCTCTTTGTAATCTTTTTTTATTAAGTTATACATTTTTACAATTTTTACTGTTTGAGCTATGAATTGATCTTATTTTTAATAACATAGCTTTGTAATATTTAGTTCTTGAGCTATTAAGGGGAGAAGGCGCAGTAGTTGAGCAATAGAGCGCTTGGCTTCCGAATCGGGGGTTCCGGGTTTGAATTCTGGTGAAGATTGGAATTTGTAATTTCGGAATCATTGGGTGCCTCTGAGTCCTCTTAGCTCTAATGGTTACCTGACATAAGTTGGGGAAAAATAAAGGTGGTTGGTCGTTGTGCTGGTCACATGACACCCTCGCTAAACGTAGGCCACAGAAACAGATGACCTTTACATAATCTGCCATATAGACCACATAGGAAAGTAACCCTTCAGGGATTATGGGCATGAAATGGCCTAAATTGTGCTGATGTGCCTAAACCCAAAATATTTAATAAGGTTCCCGGTCATTTTATCTTTGGTCACTTCATACCCTGGTCATTTCATCCATTAATCTAACAATGATAATTCTAAAATGTATGAAATTTTACAATGTTTCATATATTTTTTTTATTTACATTGCAAAAAGAATTGCGCATTGATAAATAAGAATAGAATGTCATAAAAGAAAAAAATAACATCTATGTCTATAGATATATAGCTAATGTAAAATTGTTTTTGCGTGTTAATTAAAATCAGTGAGATTAGCAACTGATAATAGATAGAGAAGAAATTCTATTGATTCGTGTTGCTGTACATCATTTGTAATTTTCTTAACCAGTGTTGCGTATTTCTTAAAGTCAGAGTTTTTTTTAGGAGTATATTGAATCGTTATATCAGGGTTTGCATTTACACGCATACGTATTCTAAGTACTCAAAAGATTTCCCCTTCTTCCACCACAGCTCTGCCTTTAATAAAATATTATTATAACAAAGCGGAATGAGCTTAATTATTCTAATCGTACTTCTATCTCACTGATTCCCAAAGTGGTCTATATAGACCTCCAGGGGTCTACAAAGACTTCCAATGGGTCTACGAAAGTGAAAAAATAAATGGGGGGTCTACAATGGTAAATTTCATGTAAGTAGGTCGTAACTTAAATTTTAACATCCCATAATGTAATTCTTTCATTTATACTATAAAGTTGAATGTTTGGCGTATGTATGTATGTATGTATTTATGTATGTATCGAATAGAAATCAAAACCGCTTGACCAATCTTGATAAAACTTGGCAGAACTGTTCCTTGGGTACCAACTTAGACCGTAGTGTATGTATTGTAGCCCTAAAACAAACTTAAGACCCTCAAAAAAAAAGTTGACCAGCTCTATTACAGCTCTATTATTTTATGGATCTAGGCTTTGTTCACAATGTGTTGACATGAGAAAAGATCGAAAGGATTTAGATCTAGATCTTATGTTAAGAAATACACTTTACATTTATAGATTTTTACTTTGACTCATGAAAATGTAAGATATAGTCTAATGTATTTACAAAATTAAGCAAATTTATGTTTCAAAAGGATTTTTACATAAATTCATTCTTTGTATCTGCGAATATAAATATCCCGTTGAACATACTTTCATTAGACATTACCGAAAGGTTACACATCTCTCTATTCACTATTCCTAGATCTAGCTAGGTCTAGGTTTAAAAATCTAAGATAATAGAATTCTCTTCGCAAAGATAGTTTTAAGCTTTAACACATGAACATACTAATTAAAGTACATTCATTTCATATTTTAATCAAATTAACATTGAAATTTGTTTTCTAAAGCATTTTTACATTATTGCAACTATTATCCTAATATGCGTAAATTACGGTCAATTAGCTATTTTTAGCTCCATTCAAATTTTTTTTTCGTGAATCCACGCATTCGCTTTACTTAAAACATTATTATTTTCTTTAATTGTTTCTAATGCACTATATCACTGACTACATCAGCAATACGCAAGTTAAGACCCGCGAGCAGCGGGTAATATCTGTCTAGTGTACTAATAAATGATTTATACCTGAAATATCATGCTTTAAATTTTTATCCTGATTTTGAAATGAAAAACTGTCGCATTTTATTAAATACTTATTTCAATATATTAATTTTGTTTAAATGTAACTAAGTAACAACAGATAATAGATGTGCAAAATAAGAAAACAACTAAAAAAAACTATCAGTTGTTTGGTATTTCCAGTAATAAATAATAATAGTTATTTTAATTGGTTGAGATTTGAATTCGATCAAAACAAAAATAGATCTCTACAAATTAATGTGTAGCTTTAAATAACCTTTCACTCTAAAACTCGCTACAGTTCGAAAATTGTTGTAACAAAAAGTTTATGAATTTGCAAAAATGCAATAGGTTAATTAAGGGGTCTACTGATAACCATAAAACATGGCAAGGGGTCTACGAGACAAAAAAAAAGTTCGGGAACCACTGTTCTATCTCTTAAAAGATTTTTCTTACTTCCACCACACCTTGGCCTTTGATCATTTCATCACGCAACATGTGCAGGATAATATTCACATCTCTTCAGAAGCAGTATAACTAAATACAAACCCGCATTAAAATATATTTACTTATTTGCATATATTCTTTAATTTCTCTACAAGTTTGAAGAGAGTAGGGGCAACACTATAACGTTGGATATGCTAGGACAAATTTGTAAAATTCCCTTCTTCCCCAATGATGGTTACGAAACATGTCGTCAAGCTGTCCTCCTCTTTCCTTAGTACATTTAAAGCTCAAAAATGGGCCCTACTTCTTTTCTATCATCATGTCTGCCTCCACTTTCTCAGTCTGCCTTCACCACTCTTGTCTTCTTTTCTTTAAAATCTCCCTACGTCTTAGACCAGTCCGTGTGCCGTGGACTGCGACGGGCAAGGGGAGATAAAGACATCCTGGTATTTATCGGAGGAAAAACTACCACAATACAGTACTTTGTCTCTAAATTCCTATAGACCACAGGCCCAGATTGGTCAACCAGCTTGTCATGCTGAGCTACCAGTATAGGCCATAGACCTATGCTGGATGGCGGTTGCTGGATGGTCAGTCAGAGAGCTGCTGTATCGGAGACATGTTGAAGGCTAAAAAATTATGTTGGTGTGCGGAAGTGATGGCCATTTTATTGGTGGGTTAAAGAGTGTTCCGGGGCAAAAAGCATATATATATATATATATATTGTTATACACCTGGTGGTTGCACATATGTGGCTTGTGGTGTGTGTATTCTGCCGACACAAATCGCCCCAGGCCAGACAAGCGATCAAGCGTGACGCGTAACAACTGTCAGCCGAGACGCGTCTCAACATGAAGGCTCGATAAAGATCGGCGGCGTGAACAGATCTCAGGAGCGTCACGAGAATTGTAGTCACCTGACAACCCAGAAACGTAGAACGGCGTCCTGTCCGGTTCGAGAAGGCCAGCAGGGACCCTATATAAAGCGCAGAGGTGTCTGTGACAAGTAGGTCTAAGAAGGTGGCCGTTTAGGTGTCTAGGGGGTTCATAGAATTTGAGGACCTTGACTTGCACATAAATTAACAGGCACAGCGTTATGAATGCAGGCAACAAATACTTTCTAAGTAAATATATGTACAGTTTAATGATAATAGAAAAATAAGTGAAAGTATAAAATGCTGTACAGGGTTAGAAGGGGACTAACTATTTACTTGAAATGAGACTATCATCATTAGATATGAGAACCAAGTGGTCTGATATACTTTCAAATGTGACAGACTGACTGGCTTGCTTAGACAAAGAGATCCCTGCTTGACCTGGCCGCGTGTGGACACAGGGATAGGTACTTGAAAGAGCAAATATGGTCACCTCGCGCCTTTCCAAGATGGTCCGATGACGGAGATTATCTAGGCGTCAATAAGACTGGCTAGACATGAGTCAGATTAAGAAGATATAGATGCCTAGCGACAAAGGGGGCGGTGGTAGTAGGGATGGTAGTATTAGTGATTTATATAGATATGTGGGCCAAGTTGAGGGAACAAAGATAAGATAATATTTTTATTAATATAATGCCTAAATCCGAGGGATACCTTAAGTGGGCAAAATTTATTTTTGTCACAGTGTCGCAGTCAAGACGGTCCGGAAAAAGAAGTTCACGACAGAAGGTTCAGAGCACGGTCGACTACAGCACAGTTCAGCGGTGCGGTTTTGTACGGAACATTACAACGGTTCAGTGCGGACTACTGTAGAGTACAGTTGAGACGGCTGGCGTCTTGAGCTTGATCTATGATCGAGTCCAACACAACGAGCCCAAGTGTGTGAAGTCAGTCCTGAACTGTTGAACCTAGTGCAAGCCCGTAACGAGACGGAGAGACCAGTGCAAGAGTTGATACGGCGATACGGTGTTAACGGAGAGCTATTTGTACAGTCTTATGTTAAGTGTTGCTAATTGTACAATATTGGCTGTTCTTTATTAACATTAAACTATTACGTTACTTTAAAGCTAGTAGTTGTCAAGTTCTTTCAGTTGGTGGTGTATGGTGCTGTTCGCAGAGAGCCTGGATAGTGAGATTCGTAACAATATATATATATATATATATATATATATATACCAACTATTCAAAGCATAGAGCAGCATTGTATTAGGTAGTTATCTAAAAACATATATCAGGACATTTTCATAATAGCATTTTTGTTGCATATTTCATACAGACATTCATCTATATTAAACCAAACCCAAGATTATCTGGTTTCTTTGATCCACCCTTGACGTATATGCAATGGTATCCTGAGATGGACTTCAGTGTAACAGCTAACTTTCACATTTTAGATGGTGATGCTACGAGTACTATAGAGTAAGTCATCAGAGTTCTTTTGATCAAACGTTGTCCTTTATGTCATGCAGTCTTGTAGGAAATATCATTTGTGATTTTTATTCCTTCACATTTTCGGTTAAATATCTTTATTTAAACAAGAAATGTAATTCTAGTTCTGTATCTAAAATATTCAGCTTTATGATAGAATTGTTAGATTTATTATTATGTCACACTCGCACTTCTAACCTAAACGGTTTAACTCTCGGTATGTAGATTTACAAAAAAACTTATTTTAATATACCTTAATGCTTCGTTTGATTTTTTGATAGTTTCGTCAATATGCAATATGGGGATTCCATTATAGTTTTTCATTTATTATAACATCTAGGTATTTTGTATTTTTAGTCTGTGTTACTGGTTTACCATGAATAATATAAGAGGAATTATTTATTTATTTTTTTGCTACTCTTAATGACTGACATTTTTTTTTTTGGTGAAAAGACAAGCTCCAATTTTATTCCCATTTCTACAATTACTCTAATTCTCTTTGTAAAATTTCTGAATCTTATGTTGTTTTTATTATTATTTATTATGCAATCGTCCTCAAATAATATGACTTTTGTTGCTGAGCAAATGCAATTTTGTAAATCATTTATGTAAATTAAAAATAGTAGTGGACCTTGAGTTTACTTTTTTTGGTGTTAATTTTATATCTAATAGCTAGGGGTCTTAATCACAAGAAGTAGCAGTTATGAAAAGTATTTGAAGATTTGGAAACAAAACATTCTGATTTTCGCTAACAAAGTAATACCCGCTGGCCTAGCATAGGCAAGGTATTGAGAAGAATATGGTAGAACTAGATAAGTTCCATGAAGGATATTGATTACGACTTAGTTTCTTATATTTCTGTAAAAGAGTGGAAGACAGACTTCATGTTTGACATCGACATTGCTAATATGTATTATTTTTTCAAACAAAGCTACCCCTTTTCTCTGGCAAGTAAGTGAAGACAGGCTTTGTTATTTTCATTTGGTGAAATGTGAAGCTATTTCTTGTGAAATGGTTGAAAAGTGCAAGATATTTTGGGACTCTTTGATTTTCAAATTTCAAAGCAAATTTTAATAATTTAAACAAAGACTTGAAACAGTTTTCAATACCCTCAATTTACAATGTCGTGTAGATGCTCATTCAGTTCCAGGGGACATACCTTCAAACTTAAAGAAGTTCAAATGAAATCTTCCTTTAGAGTTGCAGGTTCACACTTAAATACTTTTCAGCTAAACTTTCACATTCTTTGGGTTCACATAAATCTTTGAGCTAGTATTATCTTGAGGGAAACTAAAGAGGTGTAAGAACGGGTCGATGCGGACAGACTCTAATTTGGAAGCAGTCACTAGTAAGCTAGTTCCAGAACATTATGCATGAGTGAAACCCCACATGTAGGGGCTCGGATGAAATACGAATTCTCCCATACTGCCATCCTAGCTACCCAACTAGTGAAAATAGTTAACTATTGCACACCAATTACAATTGTATTTTTTTGTGGTGAAATGTGATGTAAAAGACAATAATAAAACAAATATAATACATTAAGTTTCGGAAAAAAACTCTTGTTATAGTTTAAAGTAAATTTATAATACAATACAAAATTGAATGAAAAGACATACATAGTTAGCTAATGCAATTTTATCGCATATATATATATATATATATATATATATATATATATATATATAT
>JADKLZ010079391.1:6499783-6515837 GCA_021533235.1 Biomphalaria straminea
CAAAATAATGAATTACCAATAATTAATTCAATAATTGGTAATTTTTTTATTCATGTCTTGTCTATAGTTCCCCTTTCAGACCTTGTGGTCTATAGGGCAGATGATGTAAAGGTCATCTGATTCTGTGGCCCACGGTTAACGAGGGTGTCATGTGGCCAGCACAACGACCAACCGCCTTTACTTTTCCCCAACTAATGTCAGGTACCCATTAGTGCTGGGTAGACTCAAGGGCGCCCGAAAATCCCGAAATAAAAATCCCAGACTTCACCAGGATTCGAACCCAGAACCTCCAGTACGGAAGCCAAGCGCTTTACCGCTCAGCCACCGCGCCCTCTGTATGGATGGATGGATTGGTGTATTTATGTCCCTGCATAGGAATCAAAACTATTTCACCGATCTTGATAAAACTTGGCAGAATTGTTACTTGGGTACTAACTTAGACCTTAGTGTATGTATTGTAGCCCTAAAACAAACTTAAGACCCTAAAAAAAAAAGTTGACCAGCTCTAAGAAAGCATTATAACTTCATCAATCTGGGTCATGTT
The DNA here is from genome assembly GCA_021533235.1 of Biomphalaria straminea. NCBI lineage: Eukaryota > Metazoa > Mollusca > Gastropoda > Planorbidae > Biomphalaria > Biomphalaria straminea. Next base: position 6,500,328 of record JADKLZ010079391.1, read on the forward strand.
TTGGCCTACATGAGAAAAGATCGAAAGGATCTAGATCTGATTTTAAGAACTAAACTTTGTGCAGATAGTTGTATTCTTTTACACATGAACATACTAATTATAGTCCATTCATTTCATATTTTAACCAAATTAACATTCAATTTTGTTTTTCTAAAGCATTTTTCATACATTTGTTCGCTAAAGCTGCGAAGCCGTATTAAGATATATTCTAATAGTTTCATTGATTCGCCTACATCTAATTAAAAAGGTCACACATGTGCACACGCAGAATGAACTATATCCAAGGCATTCGCTTTATTTATAACATTATTATTTAGTTTAATTGTTTACAAACCACTTTCAGTGACTCATCGACAGTGATACGTTAACTAAAAACCCGCGGGCCGCGGGTAATATATGTCTAGAATACTATAGACTAGAATGTAAGGCGTATGTATGTATGTATATATGTATGTATGTCCCTGTGTAGAAATCAAAACCATTTTACTAATCTTGATAAAACTTGGCAGAATGTTCCCTGGGTACTAACTTAGACCTTAGTGTATGTATTGTAGCTCTAAAACAAACTTAAGACCCTCAAAAGAAAAGTTGCCCAACTCTATTTAACTATTGTATTGTTGTAAACCTGGTGGTGTCAGAGATGGGGGTAGTGGTGTGTGTAGTCAGCCGACACAAATCACCCCAGGCCAGACGAGCGGTCAAGCGTAACGAGTAACTTCTGTCAGCCGAGACGAGTCTCAACATGAAGGTCCGGGAAAGATTTGCGGCGTGAACAGAGCTCACGAGCGTCACGAGAATCGCAGTCATCTAACCACCCTGAAACTAAGAGCGGCGTTCCGTCCGGTTCGAGAAGGCCCGCAAGGACCCATTGTGAAGAGTGGAGGTGTCGCAGTCAAGACGGTTTAGAAAGGGGTTCACAACAGAAGGTTTAGAGCACGGTCGACTACAACACAGTTCAGCGGTGTGGTTCTGTACGGAGCATTACGACGGTTCAGTGCGAAGTACTGTCAAGTACAGTTGAGACGGCTGTCGTCTTGATCTTGGTCTGTGATCGAGTCCGACACAACGAGCCCTAGTGTGTGAAGTCAGTCCTGAACTGTTTAACTCAGTGCAAACCCGGAACGAGACGGAGAGACCAGTGCAAGAGTATATACGGCGATACGGTGTTATCCGAAAGATATTTGTACAGCCTGTGTTACGTGCTGCCAATTGTACAATAGTGGCTGTTCTTTATCGACAATAAACTATTACGTTACTTTGGAGCCCGGAGTTGTCAAGTTCTTTAAGTTGGTGATGTATGTTGCAGTTTGCAGACAGCCTGAATAGTGAGATTCGTAACAGTATCTTATAAACCTAGAACACAAAGTCATGTCTACATGATATGAGACAAGGCGAAGAGGTCACGCATGCGCAGAGATGAAAATCTATAGACCTAAATTAGCTCTCATTCAAGAAAACAAAATTGTGTTATTTTACAAATGAAAATACAAATGTGTGTCTATTCATTTCATTATTTCATGCACATTAACTTAAACATTTGTGTTTACAAAACATTTTTTTTACATAAAATCGTTTGCTCTAAATGCGAATAGATTTAGCCGCATTGACACACTTTTCCATACCTCGCGCTCACTATTACTTGGGCTGCGTCGTGATACGAATGAACTTGTTAACGTCAGAGGTCTTAATACAGCTCATTATAAAGACATATTCTAAACTAATAAACTACTTACATAATACAATTTACTAGCCAATGTGTTTTCAAAGCATTTATGCCTACAGCTTCCGATTCGGTTAATTTTAAGTCTTTATTTTCAATTTACTTTTTTCTTTCAGGATTACTTATGCGCATTTAGACCTCTTAGCACCATAGATAGATATATAAAACAATCTAATTTATCATGCCGTCAAAGTGTGCGTGAAGCTAGATCTAGGTCTAAGTGTTTAGTCATTTACATTAGTTATTGACTAGTCTACTCTGGCATTCACGTTTTTTTTTGTAGATTCTAGATCTATATCTACATAAAATTAAACTGAAAATGTTATGTAGGCCTAAACAATAATAGTATCTAGACCAGGCATGTCAAACTCATTAAAGTGTATGGGCCGCATAAAAACTTACAATGACTTGAGGCGCCGCAGCCAAAAATCAGTTGCAAAACAGCCTACTAGTTTTATGTAAATTAGAAACACTACAATATAATTCAATAGTAACTGGTATACTTGTCCCTTAGTTAACTAAATTTGTAGTACCATTCCATTATCAAATATTAAATATCAGGTGGCCGAGCCTCGATCGGTTAAATAATTTCATAATGAAAGTTATATACCTGAAGTTATTTTGGGAATATGTTTGAAATTAAGAAAATGAAAGATCGGACAAAAACTACTAATCAGGAATTTTGCTTTAGTCTCTTGTTAGTTCTAAATGTAATTGTATATGTAAAAGTCTCTTAAGTCCTCCTATAGTCTAGACAAACCACAGCTCACGTCCGTTTTATAGTTTTACAATACATCTTAGCTTAAACTATTGTAAGCCTACTATTATTGGCTTGGAAAAAAGTCTTTGCAGTATAACTTCTAAGATGGTTACGTTAAGACATTTAATTTTGGAACTTTTTTTAATAGACTTAAAATCATTGCATTAATTTTCTAAAGAAACGTTTCCGTCGGGCACAATATGTTCGTTCCTCATGCCCTGCCCAGCCTGACTGTCGGACCATGAGAAGTTTATACCGACTTTTGCCATCCATCCATCCCAGTGGTGTTACAGCCCATGGAGGGATATGGTCTGCTTTTACACATTCCTTCATTCACATCTCTCCTTAGCCCTTCGTATCCACGCACTAAATAAAACTTAAAAACACAATAACTAATCATGCATCGGCACATTTTATTTCATTATTGCTCTTTCATAGTTCTATAATAAATCAATCTACATAAGATGGTGCGCAAATGTTTAATTAGGTCTATTGATTCTTAAAAACTCGAATTTGTTAGCAAAGAAATATTGTATTGTACTGCGGTAAGTCTAGTGACGTAAGCAGCGTTTTTTCCCGTTCACGTCAAGGAAAATTTTCATTCATAAAACCTTCGAGCCAAAATTAATTTTTCGATAATGAAGCATTTTCAAACCGATCTAACTGTCGACCTCGCGTTTTCCCAATGTGGCCAATGAGGTCTCACTAATATACAGATGCATTTAAATTTTCAAGAAAATCGTTAGAGCCGTTTTCGAAATAAAATATATATATAAATAAATAAATAAATAAATAAATAAATAAATATATATATATATATATATATATATATATATGTATATATATACTAGACAGATATTACCCGCTGCCCGCGGGTCTTAACTTGCGTATTGCTGATGTAGTCAGTGATATAGTGCATTAGAAACAATTAAAGAAAATAATAATGTTGTAAGTAAAGCGAATGCGTGAATTCACGTTAAAAAAAATTATTACTGGAGCTAAAAATAGCTAATTGACCTTAAATTACGGGATATTAGGTTAATCATGTAAAATGCTTTAGAAAACAAATTTAAATGTTGATTTGATTAAAATATGAAATGAATGGACTATAATTAGTATGTCCATGTGTTAAAGCTTAAAACTATCTGTGTGAAGAGAAGTTCTATCATCTTTAGTTTTAGACCTAGATCTAGGAATAGAGAGATTTGTAACCTTTCGGTAATGTCTAATGAAAGTATGTTCAACAGGATTTTTATATTCGCAGATACAAAGAACGAATTTATGTAAAAATCCCTTTGAAACACAAATTCGAAGGTTTATTTTGTTAAATAATTAAATCATTAGACTATATTTTGTATTTTCATGCGTCAAAGTAAAAATCTTTAAGTGCAAAGTGTATTTCTTAAAATTAGATCTAGATTTAAATCCTTTCGATCTTTTTCTCATGTCAACATTTGTAAACAAAGCCTAGATCCATAAAATAGTATAGCTATAATAGAGTTGGGCAACTTTATTTTTTTAGGGTTTTAAGTTTGTTTTAGGGCTACAATTCATACACACAGGTCTAAGTTAGTACCCAAGGAACATTTCTGTCAAGTTTTGTCAAGATCGGTGAAACGGTTTTGATTTCTATACGGGGACATACATACATACATACATACGCCTTTGTTTTCCTTTTATATATTAGATATATATATATAAATATATATATATGTAATTCATGTAATTGCAATGCGCAGAACGTTTAGAATGATGCACTGAAAACGAGCTAATTTAAAATTAGCATCAGTCTCTTATTTTTTGCAAGCAGCTTTGCAACAAAACTATTTTAAATTTATGGTTGGTGCGCCATCCGTTGTTAGACTTTCTAGCTTTACCAAAGATAAATTGTACTGCAATATCACCTCCTCTAATTTCTCAACAACCTCCTCGCTTGTTGTGATTTTATGCATAGAAAAAAGCTAATGTAGCTCCTCATGTATCTCAAAATCCCTGTCAAAGGCCCTTATAAATATAGCCAACTGTGCTGAACTCGTTACACCAGTTGACTTATTGAGAGCCAATGAGAATAATTCAAAATTTTATATTGTTCACGCAATCTGACTGACATGTATTTTACTTTATCTGCCACAGTGTTCCTAGTTAACGCTCTTTCTTTGAATGCTTTATCCTTTTTCTGGACAAATTATTTTGGCTTTAATGGCAAACTTCTTCATATAATAACATTCACTAAATGATTTGCTATGGCTTGCAATTAATTTTTACAAAATGTAACTTGCTTTCACTGCAGACTCAATTTTGTTGTTCAGTTTAACAGATACAATTTTTCGATTCAAGGAGCTTGTCATCTCTTATTTTCCAGCGTGACAGTTTAACATTATTTTGATAATTTTTAGGTGGCTAAGCGGGCAGCATGCAAAGTGGTCGAGGGTCGCATGCGGCTCCCGAACGCCCTGTTTGACATGCCTGATCTAGACTCTAGATCTAGATCTAAATATATGTACACCTTTAAGCAAATGTTTTTATAAAAACAAATGGATTTAGATCGATTAGCTATTTTGATAGCCCCATTAATGAAATTTTTTAACTCACACATTCGCTTTCTTACTGCATTATTATTTTATTTGTTTCCAAAAACACTGTCAGTAACTATATCGGCAGTGATACACAAATTAAGACACGCGGGTAATATGGCTAGTATATACATATACAGTGCTATTATTGTACTCTGTGATGGATTGCCTAACTTTTAATACTAATAAATTGGTAATAAACATTAAAATAAAATTTAAAAAAAAATATATATTGTTATAAACCTCGTGGTGGCACAGATGGGGGTAGTGGTATGTGTGTAGACAGCCGACGCAAATCGCCTCTCTGCCAGCGCTAGACGAGCTGTCAAGCGTCACGAGTTACGACAGTCAGCCGAGACGAGTTTCAACATGAAGGTTCGGCAAGGATCGTCGTCGTGAACAGAGCTCTGGAGCGTCACGAGAATTGTAGTCATCTGACCACCCAGAAACGTCGAGTGTCCGGTTCAAGAAGGCCAACAGGGACCCTATATAAAGAGCGCCGGTGTCACAGTCAAGACGGTTCAGAAAAGCGTTCTCTTCGTAACAATATAATTTTTCCCAAACATTGAAAAAGGTGCCGGTATGTCGCCACAAAAAAAAAGATATTTGCGGTCCCCCTTTTACCAAATTGTTTATAATGTGGTCTCCTGACGAAGAGGATTAGCTTGTGCGATATTGTAACTCCGAATGTCTGTTTCTATAGTAAGAAAGACATACCTCTACCACGCAAGCGATAGACAAAGACAAGCAATTCATGTAAGCGATAGACAAAGACAAGCAATACATGTAACCGATATACAAAGAAGACAGGTAATGGCTTAGAAATCTGAAGCCAAAATCATTGGTCAGATGAATAGCAGATAAATTTGAGACAGAATTAAACATGAAAGGATCCACATTGCGTCTTCTAGTAAAATAATCTTCATTTTCTTTGTACTTGAGAAAAATGTGTCATTATTATGATTATTATTCAACTTGCACTCACCTCTAAAAAAACAAATTATTCTAAAGCCTCATCAAGAAATTTTGGATTGGCCACATGCTCTATGGAGCAGCAATCGACGTTTACGTGTTTGACTTATTGCTAGTGCTATTTTCGATTTTCGTTGATTCCATTCTAAATGTCAAGATTTAGTGATGTCTTTCCTATTCAATAATGGTTCCAGATGTTTCCAATATGAACCTTGTTGACGTTTAACTGTTATTCGATTTCTTTTTGTACAGAGTGGTTTTCGAAGTGAGTAACTCTACGCAATGCTCTTCTTATGTTGTTAAAGGTAAGGAACTTTTTTCCTTTCATTTGCTAATAGCTTTTTATTTTTTAAAAAAAATTATTTTATTTCTTAGCCACTTCCATCTACCCAGTTGTATGTCGATGCTTGTGAAGGAATGTAATTATATTTTTTTAAAATTAAAAATAACAAAATCATGAATTAATGAATATTAATGAATTAATAAGTTTTTAGTTCTTACAACTTGTCTGCTTTATTTTGTCTGTTGTGCTAGATACTAAAATCAATAATCAATGGATTTCATATAAAGCTACTGTGACTACCTGGATTAAAATTTGGCCGTTTCGGGTGTCTAGGGGGTTTCATGATTTGAGAAGCCACACTTGCACATATAATCTACAGGCACAGCGATTAAAATGCAGGCAACAAATGCTTAGATGTAAATTTACGTACAGTTTATTATAGAAAAGAAGATAATTAAAAGGATGAAAATGAGCTAAAAAAAATTCTATTCCAGATAAAGAAGATGACTTTGACTATTCAGCCGTATAAAATATAATTCATAAAGTGATCTAGTTACATTAGCCATGATAAGAAATACAAATAATGCAGTAAATATTGCCATATCGTAGAATCCCAAAGATATCTTATATGCTAAGCTTGTGGAAAAATTCAGACCCAAAGGCCGCCCAAAACTAACATATAGAGATGTCTGCAAGCGAGACTTGAGAGCCACAGGCATTAACGAAAATATGTGGAAAAATTAACCAAGGCCGGAGTTACCGGAGACAGACTGTGCGTGCTGGGACAACCCTCGCTGAGAAAAAAGGATTGAAGCAGCCTTAATCAAGAGGGAAAAAAAGAAAGCGGCCCTGTCCGCTAGCCCTGAATCTGATACATACACGTGCATAAATTGTGGCAAAGTCTGCCGCTCTAGAATTTTCTTGATTAGCCACTCCAGATTCTGCCCCGTCTCTAAACCAGGACAAGTGACTTATCTGGTGCATCCATTGCCTTTAGAGACAAAAGGAGCCATATAATGCAGTATATATATAGAAACGTTGCTAAGTAAAATGATTCTCAAGCACTTTAATAAGCTACATACCACCAATCCAAAGTGAAATAAGGGAATGAAAATAGTTTAGAGCTTAAGCAAGAGATCGATCGGCTCCATGTCCACTCTCCAGTGTGAATGACGCGGACTATGAGATTTTGTCCATATACACGTGGAGAAGGAGGTATGGCCTCTAAGGTGGTTCAGACTAGCTGGCGACTTTTGATAAAAGAATTCCCCGCTTGACCGAGACGAAAATTTCCTTGGTATAGATATTGCGTGAAGGCGCAAATTAAATGGCATGGAAATCGTGGTCTCGCGTCCCTTTGCCTTTTGCCCAGGTGGTCACAGAATGTAAGTGGGTTTGTCTAGGGCGAGAGAGATTATACCAGCGCAAGACGATCAGGGAGTTCGTTGCCCGAGGCTTTGAGTTGAAAGAGGTTTTTGAAGGTAGAGAGGGGGAGGTAGTCGGCTGAAGGAAGCGTTACCTGGCGAGTGGGAGGGGAGGTCCAATGAATACAAAGGGGTGGCAACGGATGTCCGCCAAGATAGGTTAAGGGAGTGTATTCTTGTCAAGAGTTTAGTGTGGCACGTGTCAGATTAAGAAAGTAAAATGTAACGACGGTACTCAGAGAGGGAGAGGTTGGATTGGAGGGTGGTGGTAATGTTTTAGCGCCCGATGGGAGTTGAGAAAAATCGATTACTGAAATGTTAAAATAAATTAATTAAATGAGTGATACCTTGAGTGAGCTAAAACGGGTCGTTACAGCAAAACTTTACATATGAAAATTGTAGTAATAGGGATTCGAAAATATACCAGAATACATCTAGTAACTATCTATTAACTATAAAACCTGATTGTAAATATAAGCAAAGAATAACCAAAATAATGAAAACCAAATTTTCTGACAAAAACTTCTTTATAAACGACTCACCCAATACTACTGTGACACTCTGCACAACAGATTTTTATTTTTATTTTTTTAGGTGAGATTTTTATGTTAAACCATCACTTGCCCCAGTGCAGCCAAGGGTGGTTTTGAGTTTAACTCCCCCCTTCTTTTATGAAACAAACTACAGTCAGCACACATTTCATCAACGTAGCCAAGTGGAGTTTCAAACCCACTCTAAAATTATTTTTTAACGATAAATCCCTCTTTTTACTATAAAACTTAAGCAAACTACAGTCACACAATTCTATGAACGTAGCCAAGATGTGTTTTGTCTTTAATCTCCATCCTGGGCTCTATTCATTAGTTGCAATAGCAGATTTGGCTTTTGAACTAACATTTTTAATAGCATTGTTACTGTTCATGCCGGACACACAACTCTTAAAGCTGCCCAACATGAACAATATCTATGCGACAGTGACAACTTCGATGGGTGGGACATGTAGTCCGCATGCCAGACAATCGCTTTTCCAAAAGACTTTTGTACGTGAACTTGTATGCAGGGAAGCGCTTCCAGGAAGGTCAATGCAAGCGCTTTAAAGACATTCTAAAGAGCTCCTTCAAGATATGCGTTATCTACTTTCATAGCTGGGAAACATTAGCTCTTAATCGCTTCTAATGGCGTAAAGCTGTGAATTTTGGAGTCTCAAGATTACAAGCAAGAAGAGTGGCCAGGGTGAGAGAGCGCCGAACCACTAAAAAGTTGAGAGAAGAAGCAGGTCTATCTGCAAATAACCAAATGTACCCATGCCACGTAAGCGGTCAGCTTTTTTAAAGCAAAGATTGGACTTAACAGTCATCTTCGAGGGAATCAACTAAAACATGAGTGAATCAACTAAAACATGAGTGAATCAACTAAAACATGAGTGAATCAACTAAAACATGAGTGAATCAACTAAAACATGAGTGAATCAACTAAAACATTAACGATAACTAGAGTCTGATAGACTATTCTTTTAGATTTTAGCCTTCTTGATACTTATATAAATATGTGTGAGTAATTTTCTTTTGTAACTTCAATTTTAGAAATCTGGGTCAATTTTGTGACTATTACTTACATAAGTAAGATAGCCCATAAAGAAAATGCATGTCTCTGATAGCCAAGTCGAAAGATTTTAAAATATCTTTAGGTCTACTAGAAAAAAAAACGTGCTAAGTTCCTAGAGTTCCTACATAAATAAATTTTGCTTTCGGAGATAATTTGCTAAGAAAACTAATTTGTTCACATTAAATATTTAACATTTTGTATTTATATTAATTCTATTGTTACAAATTTAGATATATCTCCTTCGTGTTCGAAGATGAGCACATTTCTCATATCCTATGGACTCGAAGATGGCTGTAAAGTCCAATCCTCGCATTGAAAAGCCGGCCGCATATGTGGCATGGGTGAGTTTTGTCAGTTGCAGGTGGGCCTGCTTTTTCTCTCAGCTTTCTGTTGGTTCGGCGCTCTATCGCAATGGCCACTCTTCTTGCTTCAAATCTTGAGACTCCGAGACTCACAGCTTCTCGCCATGCGGAGCGATCTAGAGCTAGTGCTTCCCAGCCATGAATGTCGATACCGCATCCCTTGAGGGAGCTCTTGAGAGTGTCTTTGTAGCGCTTGTATTGGCCTCTTAGGGAACGCTTTCCTGTACACAACTCTCCATAGAGAAGTCGCTTGGGAAGGCGATTTTCGGGCATGTGGACTACATGTCCCGCCCATCCTAGTTGGGACCTTTGTTGGGACCTTTTTGTTACAAATTTAGATACAAATGTAAACAATAATAGGCCTACATAATGCACTATGAAAATATAGAAATAAATTTATACTATGTCTTTATAATTTTTTTTTCAGACAAAACATTAACATATAGTAAACTATTGATGCCACATGATACAATGTGTGAAATACAAATAACTGTTCGTATAAGATATCGTCCTGAGACGGAGATCCAACATAGTCTGAAGGTGATTTTCGTACCCATTTATCATCTCCACGACAAAATATTGATTGCTGCTCGGTAAGTATTTTGATATCTAGACTTTCAATGGTTAGCTTATGGGGCATAGACTACTGTCTGTATTTCAATCCTATGTCTATATTTAACTCTCACATAAACGTGATCTTTTTCTGTTATGCATAGACTTTTGACAATTCACATTTTTAGCGGTCCCCGAATGGGGAAAAGACACTATTAGTTTTGTGTGGAATTTCTGTTCGTCTGTCCATCCCGTTTAGATCTCGTAAACTAGAAAAGACAGTGAAAATCTGACATTATAATATTTTAGACCATTTAAGGTTCTGATGCAACGGCTACTTTTTCTTTTCTGAAATAAAAAAATCTAATTTTTTAAATCACTTATGCAGGTTTTTTTCCTACAAAATACACCACTTTTACAACTATTCACTATTAATAGTAACAAACACTGGGGCCTTTTTAGAAAGGGTGCGGACCATATACCATATTTTTAAACATATGTATGCAAATAGTTTTAGATTTTTTGTTAAAACAATTTTTTAATTACATTTGTTTTGCTAAATGTATGTAAGTTCTGTCTTGCTAACTACTATATTAACACAAAAAAGTTTTCTTCTTTTTAAAGAGAAAAAAATCTATTTGCTATGCATATAAGTTGGACATTTAAAACAATAATTAATAAGTAGTTATTCATATGATCGCGTGAACTGCAATGTCCAGGGGATGAAATAGCACACTTAATAATTATTTTTTTTACAGAAAGTTTTTTTTTTCTGGAGGATTTGATTGACCCTTTACAAAACAGATGACCTTTACATCATATGCCCTATAGACCACAAGGTCTGAAAGGGGAACTTTACTTTACTTTTACAAAACAATTAGATCATTAGATATTCATAAGAAGACATCAGTCAGGCCAGGTTCACATCTAACTGAACATTCACTTTCATCTTTTCTTTGGACTGCTGGACCGCTGGGGCACCACACAAGATCTGTCAACCTTCTTTCTCCATTCTTCTCTGTTATTTGTCTTTGATAGAATTTCATTGTGATGTTCTTTCTGAAATATTGATACCTGACTTTTTACCTGCTGAGTGTACTACTTCTGTTAACTAACTAATATTACATAAGTACTAGCCGTAATTAAAAGCAATGATTAGTTTATCTAATGTCTAATATCAATGTTATTTTTTTGTTTCTTATTATTAGCATAAAACAAATACAACACAATTCAGATAGTTATCTTATTTCTTGAAAGTAGTGTGTTAACAAATACAACATAATTCAGATAGTTATCTTATCTCCTTAAAGTTGTGTTTCTGGCTGTTCCCAGTCAGTGGGCACCATGGATCAGGTTGTCTACCAGTTTGATCCTTATTATAACCAAACTGAGATGGAGCAACGACCGAGACTGTGAGTATTTGTTATCACCAACGCACATTTTAACCTAATAGCTCCTATTTCTGGTTACGAAAAACCGTATTTTAAAAATTATAAAAAATATTTATTTTGAAAAAAATATCAAATTTAAGATCTAATACATATAAACAAACAAACAGCTCTAATAAATAGAACTATATGTCTAGTTTTAAAAAATATATGCGTTTAATACCACTAGAATATAAAAAACTTCAAAAATGCTGATTTTCCGACGTGGGGCTATGGGCCGGTTCGTTTGAAAAATTATTTAAAAAATAAGAACCTTCCCGATTTTATTAAAAATAGAATCGGTAATCTCCTAAATGATTTATAATCACGCTTGCTACGAGACTAGAATAAATCTTGTTTTTAAAAAGTTTAAATCAAATATATTGAATAGGGGGTTTTAGAAACGTTTTACAACGGTTTAGGACAAAAACGGGAAAACGTTTCCTACTGCGGTAGGAGCTAATGGGTTAATTTCTTCTTTTGTCTTTGTAGAAACCGCGGAAGGGAAGTTGTTTTGTGTGGGTTGTCTGTCTTTCTGTTACGATTAGCTCAAAGATTAAAATTCAATTTCAGAACAATTTGGAGCTTGCTAGGAATGCCTTGACTCGAGAGAACGTCTATTGTGCTATCTATGAACTATGATGAGGACCCTGGGCGGCACTGGGAAGTGTGTTGTATTGGTATTTAGGTAGAAAAGGACTGGGTATCAAAATCGGCCTGCTAATTACCATATAAACCGGCCCACAAATGAATGGCATGTTATATCATGGGCATGGCCAGGATTTTTTCGGTGGGTGAGGAGTTTTTTAAAACCACTCTGCAATGTCCTCCAGCTTTAAAAAATGTAAAAGACAATTTATTAACTCAAATTGTCTGATTGTTTTTTTTTTATATGTAATCAACATTAACAGGTATTATTTTCAACTATAATTGTTCACTATTGACTCCATAGGAAAATTATTATTTTCATAACTTTTTTTTTGGTCTAATGAGCTGTAATATGCATATTTTACCATAGTTGATAAACATTTCAATTAGGAATAGTAAACAAAATGCCCCTATTACACTGTCATATCTGATCTATAAAGGAGTGGGGCGAGAAAGAAGGGAATATTGATCTTTTTAAAATGCATTTATAAAAACAACAACATATAAACAACCAAAATGCTAACTAGAGAGCTAAAGCCTCCTCAAGCCAATAGATAGACTAGATTCATCTGGTGTTTCAAAACAAATTATGAAGGGGACTAATAACTTTTTTCACACTAACATGCAGATACGTTGAAATTTTAAAGAAAATCGTTAGAGCCGTTTTCGAAATAGAAGATATATTTATCCTATACTCTTAAGCGAGCAATTCTTGTATATATATATATAGGCCTATATTTATTTATTTATTTATTTATAAATTTTATTTCGAAAACGGCTTTAAAATTTCAAGGTATGTGCGTATTAGTGAGAAAAAAATTCTTAACTCATTGGCCACATCGGGAAAACTCGAGTTTGACCGTTATATCGGTTTGAAAAATGTCTCATTATCGAAAATTTTATTTTGGTTTGAAGGTTTTATGAATGAAATGGAGAATTTATGAATGAAAGTTTTCCATGACGTAAACGGGAAAAACGCTGCTTACGTCACAAGGCTTACCTTACTACAATGCAAACAAGAACGAGTTTTAAAGTATCAATGGACCTAATTAAACATTTGCGCACCATCTTATTGAAGATTGATTTATTATAGAACTATGGAAGGAAAGTAATGAAATTAAATGTATCAATGTATGATTAGTTATTGCGTTTTAAGTGCTTAATAAATTGTTTACACTTTAATTGCGTAGAGCGGTGTAGATTCCTCATTAATCTTCGGATTTGATGTCAAGCCTTATTATAATTATTATTTTGCTGGTAAAATTATGACCATGTGTTCATGCTTCAGTGTCTAATGTCCCGTACCAAAACAAAGGAAATGGTGATTACACAGTTGCTCTACGCCTTACTTTCTCACACTGAACATGATATCTAGCTAGCGGTCAATGAGTTTGCGTACGCTGCAGCCACTTTTGATTTAAATATAAACCTCAGTAAAAAAAACTTGGGGTTAGGGCGTGGTGACGAAAGGCCTAGGAGATATCTGAATGGAGGGATGTGTAAAAGAAGGCCATATCCTTCCATGGGCTGTAGCACCAGTAGCACCACTGGGATAGATGGATGGCAAAAGCCGGTATGAACTTCTTATAGTCTGACAGTCTGGCTGAGCAGGGCACATATCCCGTAAAATAATCTGAAGAGTTTCTTTAGTGTTCTGTTTGTTCTCTATGTAATTGTACTGCGATTAAATATCAAGTCTCTTAAGTCCTCCTGCCGTCTAGACAGCGTAAAACAATCGTAGGCCTACTATTATTGGCTTGGAAGAAAGTCTTTGCAGTTTTACCCAATAACGTAGAAATTTGCGTCACTCGATGTCTCGTACTAAAGCCATAATTGAATATACTAATTCCAAAATCCTATACTCTTAAGCGAGCAATTCTTGTATATATATATATCTTCTATTTCGAAAACGGCTCTAAAAATTTTCTTTATAATTTCAACGTATCTAAAAGTTAGTGAGCAAAAAATTCTCAACTCATTGGCCACATCGGGAAAACTCGAGTTCGACCGTTATTTCGATATGAAAATGTCTCAATGTTGTAAAATTAATTTTGGTTAGAATAATTTATGAATGAAAGTTTTCCAATTTATGAATGAAAGTTTTCCATGACGTAAACGGGAAAAACGCTGCTTACGTCACTAGGCTTACCTTCGTACAATGCAAACAAGAACGATTTTAAACATCAATGGACCTAATTAAACATTTGCGCACCATCTTATTGAAGATTGATTTATTTTAGAACTATGGAAGGAAAGTCATGAAATTAAATGTACCAATGTATGATTAGTTATTGCGTTTTAAGTGCTTAATAAATTGTTTACACTTTAATTGCGTAGAGCGGTGGTGACGAAAGGCCTAGGAGATATCTGAATGGAGGGATGTGTAAAAGCAGGCCATATCCTTCCATGGGCTGTAGCACCAGTAGCACCACTGGGATAGATGGATGGCAAAAGCCGGTATGAACTTCTTATAGTCTGACAGTCTGGCTGAGCAGGGCACATATCCCGTAAAATAATCTGAAGAGTTTCTTTAGTGTTCTGTTTGTTCTATATGTAATTGTACATGGCGATTAAATATCAAGTTTCTTAAGTCCTCCTACAGTCTAGACAGCGTAAAACTATCGTAGGCCTACTATTATTGGCTTGGAAGAAAGTCTTTGCAATTTTACCCAATAACGTAGAAATTTGCGTCACTTGATGTTTTGTACTAAACCATAATTGAATATACTAATTCCAAAATTAAATGTCTGAACGTACCAATTTACATATAGAACATACAGAACACTAAAGAATTTCTTCGAATTAGTAGTCTTTATCCGATCGTTCATTTTCGTAATTATAGAAAAAATCCCAAAATGACTTCGGGTATATAACCTTTCTTATGAAATTATTTAACCGAGCAAGGCTCGGCTACCTGATATTTAAATGTCTGAACGTATCAATTTACATATAGAACAAACAGAACCTAAAAAATTCTTCGGGTTTGTAGTCTTTATCCGATCGTTAATTTTCGTAATTATAAAAAAAATCCCAAAATGACTTCAGGTATATAACCTTTCTTATGAAATTATTTAACCGAGCAAGGCTCGGCCACCTGATATTATACTCTTAAGCGAGCAATTCTTGTATATATATATTGTTGTGACCCTGTTCCCCCCTGACTAACCATTTTTTCCACGTGCGA
>JADKLZ010079391.1:6532846-6551930 GCA_021533235.1 Biomphalaria straminea
ATATAATACATGTGTTTTCAAGTTACATGAAGTTACTTCCTTTTTTCAGTCTATATTTATTTCTGTCTATGCTATTTTGTGAATGAAAATAGTGCGGATTGGGATGCACCATTTTCCATTCACTCCGTGCTGCGCCACGGGATCTTCCCATTTACTTGTTGCGTGTTGCTTGTTTGAACTTGTACTTTGAGAATTATATATTTATAGATTGAATTCGGATCTATGTCTAGTTTATATGCCTTATGGCAACTTGGCAGAATTTAAGTCATTGGTTAATATGCATGACTGAATGAATGACGCGTATGACGTAATCATCTTCTTTCTTGAAGTAACGTCTGTATTGTATAATATAAGATAAGATAAGATTTTTTTTTATTTTGCGAGTATTATGTCTGGTCCAAGTAGACTCACTCACACCAGCTATCTAAAATTGGTCAATAATTTTTTTTGTTGGCAATTTATATAAATTTTGTAAGAAGAATAAATCTTTTTAAGTTTCTTTTTATTACATGTTATAAGTTATTAATTTTGAATAAGGTTAATAATTATTATAAAAAAAAGTATGCACTTAATGACTATATGGAGATGCTGTGGCTGAGTGGTAAAGCACTTAGAACCAGAAGTCCCCTGTTCGAATCCTGGTGAATACTCTAGGTAGACCACTTCGGGAGCCGATTTTGAGTTTATGTTTCCACACAAACTGTCTTTGTAACCTTGTTATTTTTCAAATAAAGTGAATTTCATATCAAAATTCATTTTTTTAAAAATTTTAATCAATATTTAGTTCAAAGAGTAATTTAAAAATAGAAGATATATTTTTACTAGTCGACCAACGGCGTAGCATAGGCAGTAATTTTGCAGCACCAGTCTTAGGCCAATGCAACCTATGTGACCTCAGTGGTCCCCGCACTTTTATAATCCCCGCGCTATTTCTTCGTGTAAATTATTAACATAAACCATTTTATAACTTATAACAGAATTCCTTGAAATCTCATGAAATTGCAAAATATAAAAAAAAAATCCCGGAAATTACCAAAATCTTTTGAAAACTAAAAAAAAAAAATCCTGAAATATATAGACAAAAATTTTAATTCGGGGTGTCATTCAAAATGCAAAACACCAATCCTACACGCAATGAAAAAGAAAGGCATTATACATAACCGTAATTGTGGAATCTGGTGAATGAAGCTTCTCGCGCCTCAAACAAATGAAGAATTACTTGTTGTCCACAATTCTTGTAGATGTCAACAATTTTCGTAGATTATTATAGCTTTTATATAGAGCTTTTTTTTCTATGTAAATAGCTGTTCTTTGTTTTAATTAAAGAGTGCCAGTATTTGAATTGAAAGTATTTCTTCATCTTCTAAAGCAACCTTAGAGCTTCATTTTATCAACTAACAGATTCAAATCCCTGGCACACGGTCTGTATGATCTTGCTTCCAGAATTTCAACATCTCCAAGAAAGAACATATTTCAACAGTGACATCAGGCACCTCGACGGATATTCAGACACCTAACCTACTAAAGATCATTAAAGATCATAATTGACCGTGATATATATATATATATATAAAGAGAGAGAGAGAGAGAGAGAGAGAGAGATAATGAGCTATTGATACTTTTTCTTCTGTGATTTTAGACGCAAATCGTTTTTATCAATGCACGAAGCGAATCCATAAATGAAGCTTGATTTTTTTTATGAAGATGTCTGTGACTTTTAGAAAACCTATCTTTCCTGAAGTTTTTCATTTGAAAGAGAAAAGTCTGCTTGCATAGATAATTTTTAAAAATTATATTATTCACTATAGGAAAAGAAAAAAAGTAGTCGTTTCATCCAAACTTTGAATGATTTAAAATGTCATGATGTCCTATTTTCATTTTTTATAGTTGCTGAAAACTAAATGGGACGGACGGACGGACCTACAGACCATACAAAACTAAAAGCGGCTATTATTCTTTCGATTGCCGCTAAAAACGACCTCTTAATGAGAAATATTTTTTGCAACACCTTTTTTTATATTTGTTTTCAGTTTTACTGTGGAATGTATCGATTATAAAGATGAAGAGTATCATCAGGACTTGTTTTATAGATTGTATCAAAGGGTTACTCTACCTAATGGAGAACAAGTTTGTAAGTTCTGCTTTAGCTTTAACCTTGGGGGGGGGGAGGACCACAATCTTATTCTACCAATGTAAAAGCTGTGACTTTTTTGTTACTGTCCCAAGTGTGATAAAAATAAATTTCGCCCCCTCTAGGTATCACTCGGGTCTAGGCAATTTAATTAATTTATTTTATTATCATATCTTCATTCTCTCAACTTAGCGCATAAGTCGCTAAAAGCACTAGTACCACCCCTACTATCCAATCACTCCACCTTTTCTCTAGGCATAGATGTCACATCGTATCTACTTAATCTGACACATGTCTAGCCAGTCTATCGACAAGAGTTAGCTCCCCTTTCTTATCTGGAAAAACATCCTGTATGAGGTCTTTGTTGTATTCATTGGACGGAGTTTGCCCTTCCTCCCCTTTCACCAGGTGACACCTTCCTCACCCTCACCTGTCGGAAGGGACTGGTCACTTCAAATGACCTTTTCAACTCGACAACAATCGCGCATCTCCGTCGTACCAGACAAACAGTCTATGTCGCCTGGCCATATGGGAGATACAAAGGGACACGAGTCGGCCGTTCCTGGTCATTCAAGTGCCTATCCCTGTGTCTTTACCGATCAAGTTCAAGCGATAATCTCTTCTCCTAAACACGTCAGACAATCTAAACACATTAGAGCCCGGCCTCCGGATTCAAGCGTGTAAAAGAGACAGGATTTCCTATTTTCATGTAATTTCTTTCTGGAGAGCTGAGAGGGAAGACACATATCTTGGTTTGAGCTCTACGCTTATTCATTCTTATATTCTTACTTTGGATTTGGTGGTATGTAACTTGGATGTGCTTAATTATCTTGTATCTAGTGTATATATATATTTGTGGATTTATTTAGTGCATTATATTTACGTACATATGTGTGTAATTCGTATCATGGATTATGTAAGTTGTTCACTTTGTGTATTATAATTTATTATCATGACTTCACGACTAAATAGTCAAAGTCATCTATTTTATCTTGAACCTGAATTATTTGTAATTCTTTCCACACGTATTTAGCTCTTTAGCTATTAATCATTTATCGCTGATAAATTAACATTCGCCACGAGCCCTCAATATTATTATTATATCATAATATTTCTGTTACATGTCTTATTACCAAGTGTGTATTTACGCTCATTCCATGATAAGGAATGCCATAATTATTTATGTACTATATTTTGTCCGCCAATTTGGCGAGACATATTACTTAGGTAAACCATGTATACATTATCTTATTTTATCTCGGCTGACTGCCTTGGTAATTTCAGTGGCTCACTAACACTATGCTTGGAAGAGATATATAAATAATCTTCCCTTGTTTTCATTTCAACGTGACGAGAAATTGCGTCCCTTGAACGGGCCCTTTCTCCATTCAAGCTTGCTCTATTGTTTATGCCCCACGGCCAAATGTAAACAATAGCGACATGGTCACTGACCATCAGCCATCTCCCCCCCCCCCACATTTTTCTTTCATATCAGTATCTAACGATCATAATGATCTCACCGTGACTGGTGTAATTACATTTTATTATTATTTGTGGTTTCCCTCTATGGAACTCCTCCGTTATTTTTGTCACCTCCCCTGATGAGATACGATATGTATGTGTTAGCTCCCTTTGATATTTGTGAAACTAAGTTATAGTTTCTATACAATATTACATTACTATTTGTTACTCCCCTTTGTGGGACTTCTCCATTATTACTACTATTGTCATCTCCTCTGATGGGATGTAATATTTATTTGTGAAACTAGTTCATGGTTTCTATTTAACATTCTGAAGATGTCCTTCACTAAAAGGCGTCTACCACCAAGTGTCATCATTTTGGCCAAGCCGATCTACGCATCTCGTTGTATTTTTATTTATAGTCAACTCCTACTTGAAGCCCTATCTACGCATCGCTGTTACCAGTCTGTTGACACCAGATCTGAAGATACCAGTCTTACCTACTTGACACAAGAGTCCGACCAACAATCGCTAGCTAGAGACCCGTCACTGCAGCTACGTATTGTTGGACTGCCCCGTGCGCTAGGATCAATCACGCCAGCCCAACCTCAGACAGCGTCAGCATTAGCCTAACCAGTCTCAACAGAGCAGCATATGACTTAAAGCTAAGCAATCAGCCTAATGACACTCAGACCACTTGGTTCTCATATCTTATGATGATAGTCTCATTTTATGTAAATAGTTAGGCCCCATCCTAACACTGTACAGCACTTTACTTGTTTTCTCTATGTAAATAAACTGTACATATATCTTACGTAGCTGTATTTGTTGCCTGCATTCTAAACGCTGTGCCTGTAGGTCTATGTGCAAGTTAAGGTCCTCAAAATCTTAAACCCCCCTAGACACCTAAACGGCCAGCATCTTTAAACTACTTGACACACCAAGTATGAATACATTTTAAAAAGAAACTGCTAACTTAGGATTGTGACAGTAATAATGAATGACGCCATATACTCTGCTCTGTAAATACTTAACCAGATATAGATTCGATAAGGCCGTAAGCCAGGGGTGGGCAAACTGCGACTCACTGTTTTATGCGGCCCGCCGACACCTAAAGAAATTAGGTAGGTTTGCCCACACATTATACGAATAAAAATGTAAATAAATTTAAATAAATAATTGTATCTATAGATCTAGAAACATTGAAACTTTTGATTCTTATCACTTATCGTGAAGAGGCTAAATAAACATTGTCTTTAAACGTCATTCTAAAAAATTTAAAGTATACTAAGATTATTCTAAATGGCAATATGCCGAAACATTCAATCAAAGGCAAACACAAGCAAGTATTTTTTCAATGTTATGAAAAACTGAGTTGAAAGTGTTGGGTCAGCTTTTACAAGATGGCAAGTGTAACAACTAATGGATCCAGTGCTTTGACAGTGAAAAACAGGCTTTTAAATAAAATAAAGCATTGGATAGCAAATATATTGTTGGAATTGATATCTCAATTATCTTATTGGCACAGGGCTAGACTTAGACATAACCTAAATGCTTAGGGACCCCAATTGGTGAGGGCCTTGCACTACATATTGTTTTCCTTGACTACGGTTTTAGAGAACATATAGTGACACTTGTCATCAATGTTTTTGTTGAAGTACAATAGGTTTTTAATATATTAAATAATTTTAATTTTGTCGCTGCTCTTTTTTAGAGGCCCCCGTAAGGGGAAAAAGCCGCTATTAGGTTTGTGTAAAGTGTCCGTCTGTCACACTCAGGGCGCCAAAACTAGAAGAGATACGAAAAATATTTTTTCACCATTAAATGCGGCTTGAAAAGTTTAGGTGCAACGGCTACTTTTAGTTTTCTAAAAGCAAACCGTTTAATTTATAAAAATTATTATGCAAGCGATTTTTTAATAATAAAACACCAATTGTGAAGCAATTACGTAAATCTAAGGGAGGAAATGTTACTAGAAAAAATGCTCTTGGCATGTAGATATCACGCACATTTTTTAAAATGAATTTCTGTCTGTCTGTCCGTCTGTCAGACTCAGAGCGCCAAAACTAGAAGAGATACGAAAAATATTTTTTCACCATTAAATGCGGCTTGAAAAGTTAAATTGCAATGGCTACTTTTAGTTTTCTAAAAGCAAACGTTTAATTTATAAAATTAATTATGCAAGCGATTTTTTAATAATAAAACACCAATTGTGAAGCAATTACGTAAATCTAAGGGAGAAAATGTTACTATAAGAAATGCTCTGTATATGCGGATATCACGCACATTTTTTAAAATGAACTTTTAGCAGCGGCTTTCGTGTACTAGCGTAAAGCCCGGAAATGACTTGATTCTAAACTAATTTCTTAATTTTTTTTAAAAATCTGATTTTTAAAAAAAAAAATTGTTTAGTGCCCCCATTAGAATGAAACAAGCATATTTTTGTGCGTTTTATCTGTTGGTTGGTCTGTCTGTCACGGTTAGAAAAAAACACTAAAGGCTTTTGAAAATATGATTTAACCTTTACTGTTCTTTCAGAAATATTGCGATAGTTTAAGGATGAGAGCATACAGGAATTGAGCCAGGGACTTAGAAGGAACATCCGAAACATCTTGCGAATAGGCGGATCTGACAGGGATCCGACTTCTACGGGGGCCGCCTCTGAGTTTGTGTATCACACAAACTCTCTTTGTAATCTTGTTTTTTTTTTTTGTTGTATTTCTTTTTCAAGGCAGACTAATTCACTCTGCCGGGCATGACTTGGCAGGTCCGAGAACAAAACCTTGTGATATTTGATTAAACAGTAGCATTCGCTGTCCTAGAAGAATATGAAATCTCAATGAAGAAATAATTAGGTTTATTGAAGGACATTTTGACTTTGTTACTAATATTTCTAATGAAGAGTTAAAGACAGACTTCATGTTTATCATTAGAGACAACGCAATGATTTGTTAGCAATTGAAATGTATGTGTATCTTAAATCTTTTCAAAGTTATTCCATTTTTCGAGCCAGCAAGTGAAACCAGGTTTTATCATTTTCCTGAAAGGTGAAACTAGTTCTTGTGAAATGGTTGAAAGTACAAGACTTATTTGGATTCCTTGATTGTGAAATTTGAAAGAAAATTTTAAGAAGTCAAGAACATGGAGCGCGGTGGTCCAATGGTTAAGCGCTCGGCTTCCGAACCTGAGGTCCTGGGTTCGAATCCCGGTGAAGACTTGGATTTTGAATTTCGGGAATTTTTAGGGCGCCCCAGAGTCCACCCAACTCTAATGGGTACCTGACTTTAGTTGGGGAAAGTAAAGGCGGTTGGTCGTTGTGTTGGCCACATAACAACTTGTCGTTAACCGTCGGCCAAAGAAACAGATGACCTTAACATCATCTGCCCCATAGATCGTAAGGTCTGAAGGGGATACTTTACTTTTAAGAGGGCGCGGTGGCTGAGCGGTAAAGCGCTTGGCTTCCGTACTGGAGGTCCCGGGTTCAAATCCTGGTGAAGGCTGGGATTTTATTTCGGGATTTTCGGGCGCCCTTGAGTCCACCCAGCTCTAATGGGTACCTGACATTAGTTGGGGAAAAGTAAAGGCGGTTGGTCTTTTTGCTGGCCACATGACACCCTCGTTAACCGTGGGCCATAGAATCAGATGACCTTTACATCATCTGCCCTATAGACCACTAAGTCTGAAAGGGGAACTTTACTTTTTAAGAACATGGAACTTGTTTTCAATACCATCTGCTCACCATCTAATGCAGAAGCTGATTCAGCTCTAGAGATATACCTCCAAGAAAATTATGATCTGAAAGAAAAATTCCAGTGAGTTCTTCCACGGAATTTTCATGACTACCAGAAGCTGTATTCCCATACTTATGAAAACTTTGCTGCGAAGCTTACACTTATTCGGAACCTAATTCATTAATGAACAAGCTTCCTTTTGTTTGTTTCAAAATTATCAAATGTGTTATCAATTCGATGCTCACAGACAGGAACAAAACAACTAGTACGGTAGAGTGACAGTTTCGGAACATTATGCACCAGTGTAGTTAAACGCTTCACATTAATAAGTACAATTTTACATTTGAGGTGAAATGTTGTGATTGTGACAAAAAAAACTATTCGTAAAATTTGTTTAAAAAATTGATAACTCATGTTCTAATTCCTCAATTGGGAGTAAAAAAAATATGCGGCCCGGCAGTACACACATTTTTTTAATGCGGCCCTCGGTAGAAAAAGGTTGCCCACTCCTGTCCTAAGCTATCATTTAAATCCTATTTCCACACTGGCTACGCTGATGTTGTTTACATCAGGCAATTTTTTAACCTTTTATTGGAGGACCCAAGCTATTGCTTGTGTTGCCTATAAATAAATTTAGCAATGAGTCAATAGCTGTGGCTAATAGCGAAAAGAGGCTATTCCTAGACTTCAACATAAATATCGATGTCAAAATAATATTTTCTGTGTATTAATCTTATACTCTTAGGCGAGCAATTCTTGTATGTATGTACGTATATATATATATATATATATATATATTATCTCGAAAACGGCTCTAACGATTTTCTTTAAAATTTCAAGGTATTAGTGAGACAAAAGGTTGGCTAGAATGTTTTATGAAAGATAATTTTCCATGACCTGAACGGAAAAAACGTTGCTTACGTCACTAGGCTTACAGCAGTACACTAAAATATTTCTTTGCAAACAAGAAAGAGTTTTAAGGAGTCAATAGAACTAATTAAACATTTGTGCACCATCTTATTGTAGATGATTTATATTGGGACTTTGAAAGAAAAGAAACTATGAAAGAAAAAGTAATGAAATTAAATGTGCCGATGTATGATTAGTTATTGTGTTTTAAGTGCTTAATTAATTGTTTACACTTTAATTGCGTTTATTTTGCTGGTGACCTCCATCTGACTATTTCTGAGGCTGTAAGCAACCAGGTGCTCTCTTCTATGTCAGCTAAGGCAAGTTGATGCCTAAGCTGGTCTTTTAAACGTTTAGGTGTTACGTCGACCACTTTTTTTAGCTCACCAAAAAAAAGACTGCCTTTGGCATGCGTTCGTCTGAGATTCGTCTTCCACACAGGATACTGCTCTGTCTAGCGTAACTGTCGGACTTGAAGAATTCCCTCTATACAAAGGCCGCGGATACATATTTGAGACCAAAAGAAAATCTGCTGCCGAGGACAGAGGCTGACGCGAAAAGAAAATCTTAATCGACCACCGGTGAGCAATGGTTATGCTTGCCCTGGTGGTGGCAAAATAAGTAGGTCACAGCTTTGCTGCGTAGACACGGGAAATACTGCAATCCTCATTAATCTTCGGACTCGAAGACAAGCCTTATTATTATTATCATTCTGCTGGTGAATTATTACCATATGTTCATGCTTTGGTGTCTACTGTCCCTTGCCAAAACAAAGGAAATATTCATAAAACAGGCTTACTTGCTCACACTGAACATCATATCTAGCTAGCGGTCAAGGAGTTTGCGTACGCTGCAGCCTCTTTTGATGTAACTATAAACCTCGGTAAAAAGCTTTGGGCTTGAGCGTGGATACGGAAGGCCCAGGAGAGATCTGAATGGAGGGATGTGTAAAAGCAGGACATATACCTCAACAGGCTGTAGCACCACTGGGATAGATGGATGGCAAAAACCTGTATGAACTTCTTATAGTCCGACAGTCAGGCTGGGCATGGCACGTATCCCGTATGGGTGACGAACATATTGTTCGGCGTAACAGAGGTGCCCCACGAAAACGTTTCTTTAGAAAACTAATCTAAAGATTTAAGTCTATTAGGAAAAAATGTGCCATTTTAATAAGTCACAATGATGGACGTGAGCTGTGGTTTATTCTGGACTGTAGGAGGACTTAAGAGACTTTAAATTTAATCGCCATGTACAGTTACATTTAGAACTAACAGAACACTAAAGCAGCTCTTCAGATTAGTAGTCCTAATTTGATCGTTCGTTTTCGTAATTACAAAAATATTCCCAAGATGACTTCGGGTATATAACCTTTTTAAGAAATTATATAACCGAGTGAGGCTCGGTCACCTGGTACTTATATATTAACAAAGCAGACATTTAGACTGTCAGTTCAGTATTCTATAATAAATTCACTTTTATTACATTCAATCGCTGAACGTCTTTCTCTTTCCTTGGATAGAATCTCTTTAAATGGCGGGCCCTTTCATTTTTTACGTTATCTTTCTATCGCTTTTTCGGTGTTCCTCTTCTTCTTTTTCCTGGTACCGTTCCCTGAAGGAAGGGCTTTGCAGTCCCTGGTAATGTGGACATAGAGTTTTAGTTTGTGCGTGTTTTTTTACAGCAGTAAGCAGGTCATCATGGGATACAATCGCTATAGTAACCCTTTCTCTAATACCTTCGTTTTTCAACTATTAAGGATTACGTCATTTCACTAATGCGCCGAATGACGCGATAGGATCTAAGTCAGTAAGAATAGCACATACGGTTTTTGAAATAAAACTTTTCAACAGCAGGATAATGCACTGTAGAATATGAATTTTGTTGGCTTTCCATGCCGGAAATAGTGCGAGGCGGATCATTTGTTTTATTGTTTCTACTTGACGAATGCTTGTTTCTTCAGATACTATTGTTGCCTACGGAAGTAATCCTACCATAGAGCGTGTCACATTGAGTGCGTCCACAGAGAACGGCACGTTTACAAGACAAGCTGATCTAAAAGTAGAAATAATGAACGTTGCCAGATCTATAACACAAGTGTCCATTTCATTCAAGGTAAATACATCTAGAACTAGTTTGATTTTCTAAGATAAGATTATTTACAAACTAGACATATTTTACCCGCGCCTGCGGGTCTTTTTTTTGCGTATCACTGTCGATATAGTTTTTGAGAGTGTTTCGGAAACTATAAAACGAAATAATAATGTTATAAGTAGGCTAAATCGAATGTGTAAATGTAAACATTGTATGAATGAAGCTATCAAAGTAGCTAATTGACGTAAATCCATTATTTCAAATAAAAACATTAGCTTGTAGGCCTACATATCTTTAATTAAAATTTGAAATGAATAGACTTAATTGTGTATGTTCATGCGTTAAAGTATAAAGTAGATCTTGAGTTAGACATAGATCTAAATTTCTAAATCTAGATCTAGACTAATCTAAAGGCTAGAGTTAACCATAGGTTCAGCAACTTTGCCGAGTATGGAGGTTAAATGAAATGGGTCTGTAAGACTCCACGTTAGCCTTAGCCTTTCTTAGGACTGGTCCAATGATAGCACTCTTCCAGGCCTCGGGCAGTCTGGACTCTGTTCAGGTTCGATTCATAAACTCAAAGAGTTTACCTCTCGCTATGCCCACGAGGTTTTTACCATCTCTGGGGTAACCTTGTCTGGACTCTGTTTTTACACTTGGCAATCGATCTGTCCAGTTCAGCACGACAGAAGGGCGTATTGCGCGTTGTTTGGCTTTCTGGCTTATCCGGCTTCCTCTAGAGCAGTGATTCCCAAAGTGGTCCATATGAAATCCCAGGGGTCCACGAGGACTTCCAGGGGGTCCACGAAAGTGAAAAAAAGAATTGGGGGGGTCCATGACATCCAAATGGGGGTCCACGAGAGTGGATCTCATTTAAGAAGGAATTGAGTTTAATATTAATCTCACAATAATGAAATCACCTATTATATCATACAAATATACATTATTTATACTTTATTGTAGCTAGGCCATTAAATTTTTTTAGATATTTTTGGAATGTTTTTTTTATTCAACAACATTTCATGTAATGACAGCATGAAACCATATAAGCTGGAGTTGGAGATATAGCCACCCTGCTAAGATTTGAAAAACTATTGAACACTCCATAATAAAGTTTAGAAAACATCTTCAGCTGACAATATTATTGTTTTCAAATTTTAAGGAAAATATAATGGTTTGCTGTGTCTTAAAATATCTTGCAAAATTATGAAAATGATATACGATTGGCGAAAAAAAAAAGAATGATTTCGCCAGTCGCTGAAGTTTTTAAAACTATTTTTGTAAACAAACCTGCATCTGATATTTGCTAAGAATTCTTCTAAGCAACAAATAGTTCAAAGGTCTATATATAAACCTAGTTGTGCCTGTTATTAAGCATTTTTTTGGGCACATGTTCGTTTATTTATGGATAAAGAAAATCACGACAAAATGTCGTTTTGTGAAAACTGATAATGAACAATAAAGTCGATCACATTTGATGTTTTGAAGGAATCGTTCGAAGAAAAAGCAAACCCTGTAACTATTATATCAGTAACAACAAATGGAACAGTAGTAGATCTTGATTGCAGGAATGTCTTCAATTTGTTATCAACGCAGTTATGAGAAACTAAATACGCAATTACTTGCTCAAATGTGAAGAGAAAATGACATGAACATTCATCGGTTGAATCACAAAGCAATAGGAGAGGACCAAATTACAGCAGAACTAATTCTCAGCGCAAAGGAGTGCGTGACGTATGTGTGAAAAACGATTTTATTTAATTTAATAACTATATTTGTATAGTGTAGTTTTGTCTAGTTATAACTTTAACAAAAAGAAATGAAGACTGTACAGCGTTAAGTATTTGAAATTGAACGTCATTACTTCCTTGTCAAACAAGAGAGTGTTAATGTGCCATTTTTTATGATGCAGTGCTCTTATTTCTTCTCTGTGGTTCTCATAGAGCTCATTAGTTATAATGATCTTGATTTTTAAATTATTTTTTTTCCATTGGGCCATTCAATAAGTATTCCAGCTCCTTCGTTAGTGGTGGCTTTCTGAGTACAATCCATGAAAACTCTGTTAGGGCAATGGTATTATAGAAGAGTTCACTAAATTCTTGAGCTCTGTTGGAATATAGCTAAATATTTCTTTCTTCTAATGTAAGTCTTTGCAAACAACATATTTCTGCAAACAATATATTTCTCTATACAGCTGGCCGAGTCAACCTTGTCTGGTAATGATGTATTTTTCTTTTATTCAAAATATTATGGCTCAAGAAATCCACGAAAAAAAGCTCTTTGTGAAATCTTTTACTAAAACAAATCTCAATATGAAAAATAATCTCTGTAGCAATGGAAGTCGAGCTTGCAAACCTCTAAAAACAAAAAGTTTCCAATGTGTTTAGTGATAGTTAACGATACATATTAACTGTTACATAATGAGTTTAAATTTCAATTTTGTTAATTAATTTATTGTAAACAAGATTACAAAGAGAGTTTGTGTGATACACAAACTCAGAGGCGGCCCCCGTCGGAGTCGGATCCCTGTCAGATTCGCCTATTCGCAAAATGTTTCGGATGTTCCTTCAAAGTTGAAAATAATACCTTCTCGCTGGACGACGGAGGATGGTGAGCAGGGTATAAACCTGTCTTATCTTGATGTTTCCGCACTAGACTGTAGTTCGGATTTATCGTTGGTCCCTGGCTTAATTACTGCATGCTCCCATCCCCTCCTGTGGAAGGTTTGAAATAGGAAGTAAACTATCTTTAACTCTGAAAAAATAATCGAAATATGTAAAACAAACAGACACATAACCCGGGATCGTCGAGATAATCAGTTCAGCATGCTAACTGGTTACAAACTAATAGCCTGATATATACAAAATGTCACACGAGCGATTTTAAATAATCTTTCAGCATTGATCTGTAGAGATGTAGATGTACATAAACTAAACTTCTGATTTAGTACTCTTAATATATATCTTATTAATTATTATTATTAATAATTTGGATGTAATTTAGATAAAATTTAGGTAAAATAAAAAGCCCAGATAATCAATAGAATGAATGCAATATTAAATTTAAAAATAGGAGATTAGTTTTAGTTTATTATAACATTTCAATGTAGATCTAAACATAAACATCCGGAACAATCTATTATATATATTTTAAACTATCGCAATATTTCTGAATGAACAGTAAAGGTTAAATATTATTTTCAAAAGCCTTTAGTTTTTTTTATCTAACCGTGACGGAAAGACCAACAAACAGTTAAAACGCACAAAAAATATGCTTCTTTCATTCTAATGTTGGCAATAAAAATATTTAATTTTTAAATGTGATATTTAAAAAGTTTATGAAATTAGTTTAGAATCATGTCATGTCCGGGCTATACGCTAGTACACGAAAGTTGCTGCTTAAAGTTCATTTTAAAAAATATATATATCAAAGATAAACGACAGATCTTATTAAGTGCCCCAGCGGTCAAAATATATATCTTCCGTGCTTTGATCTCTCAACGTTAGCCTTGTAAAGCCGATGTGCAAAGCAACTGCCACACCTCTTTAATGAGTTATTTACATAGATAGTACATACTCATAGGTTGAAACAAAAGTAAACGTAAAATCTTATGCAATATATTAGATTATTAATTGTCTTAAATTAGGTTTCATTTATATTGCATACTAATTAGGTTTTTTCACTTTTAATACTGCTTGCATAAAATATTTTTAAAAATTAGATTTTGAGCTTTTAGAAAAACAAAAGTAGCCGTTGCATCAGAACTTTGAATGATCTATATTATCGTGATGTAAGATTTTCATTTTCTCTTCTACTTTCTGAGCACTAAACGGGACGGACGGACAGACAGACAGACGGACAGACAGGCCACACAAAACTAATAGCGTCTTTTCCCTTTTCGGGGGCCGCTAAAAATAATGAATTTAACTTAAAATGTAGTTTAAAATTACTTTTTCACTCCTCGTGTAACTGGTTGGAAAATATTTAAACAAAATTTTTTAATTTGAAATTGATGAATTTTCAAAAATTCAAGATAACTTAAGCAGGGGGTCCACGGAAAACTAGAAAACATGTCAAGGGGTCCACGATATAAAAAAGTTTGGGAATCACTGCTCTAGAGCCTTTCACGTTCTTTGTTGAGGGCTTTAGACATGGCTGTCTTCTTTTCGGGCTTGCTAATTTTAGCGAAATGTCGGTTTAGCAAGCCGGCCAGTTTGGTAACCGTTGAGACCGGCCCTCTGGGTGAGGATAGAGAAGCAGCCGTATTCGATGTATCTTTGGCCTAAAGGTTTCATAGAAGACAACAGGCTTTCAAGGGATCCCAAATATCCATCCCGGCACAGGCAGCATTTTAATGGTTCGACCGGACGCGTAGGGCCAGTTCACTCGTGGCTCTGCAGAGCCTGTTATGCTCCCGCCGGATTTCAGGAGTACCCTTCCGTTCAGCGAGCCTTCGGGCCCGCTTGCATCTCAAGACCAGCTTGTTCAACTCCTAAGACCAAAGGCGCTTCTGCCTGCAACCTGGATAATTCCGCAATACAAACCTCTTGGCCGCACCCAACTTAGCTGCTGTTATCTCGTCGAAGGTTGTGTCAACGTCTCTATCCTCCACCTCTAAGTTCATTAGGGCAGCGTCTACTGCTGCCTCGTAAGCTGGCCAGTTGACTTTAGTGTAGCTCCACTTTCTATGAACTTTTGGGGCTACAACACTGGCCTCTGAAAGGACAATCGTGACTATGATAGATCTATGGTTGCTGGCAATATCGTCTTGGACATGGAATTGTGTTTTAGATTCATGATTAGATGAGATTAAGGTAATGTCAGGTCTGGATTGACTACCGTTACCAGTACGGTATAATGTAGGGGGGGGGGGTATACTAATTTGTGACCGTAAATTTAGGCCCTGACTTATGGATTTCGAGGGCGATGGCGTCGGTTCGCCCATGTACTCGTGGACCGCGGACCTGTGTAATAACAAAATTGTTACGTACATATGTTATATGAGTCCCCGGCAGTCTGTACAGTTACATTTAAATGCAGTATAACAGGTGATACTAGCGTTACCCTTGCCAGTTAGGGTCTCCTGTAGGAGCGCCACGTCAATTGCACTTTCGTGGAGGAGTCTAGTAAGCTCTAATATCTTGGGGATCACCCCACAGATATGTAGTTGTAATATTGAGAGGGACCTAGTGTTATAGGGTCCCTGGTGTGGGTAAAGTCCCACTAATTTATAATTGTTTTTTTTTTTTTTTAGAGCCGGGGGTTCTCGTCTCTGTTTCGCTTCCAGCCATATCGGCCTGCCGTATACCATTGTCGGCATTAGGTTGTGGCTGGCGTCCATAAATTTTGTTCGAATCAGAGCCCCGAAGGATGTACGAATGCAGTGTTCGTTCAAAGGAGGAATTTTAGCCCATTTTTCACGACCTGACAAAGCCCCCCTCATCAAGGTCGCGGGGCGACCAGCAGTGGACTTTTCGTGCCCAGGCCTGTCGTCCACTAACCGAGGCGCGGATCCTGTTCGGGTCCGCTCGTGCTTGCCTTTTTCTGTGTCTTGACTAATCATAAGTGCTGTATGGTTAAGGCCGTTGGCATCAGTGTGCATGGCCTATACTTTATGTCGCCATAAAGAGCAAGGAAGAACCTGCTTCAGCAATTACCACCACAGTTTGGCAGGGCAGGAGGGGGGTGGTGCACGTTACTGGCGTTCTCATTAGTGGAATTTTCAATGTTCACGGATTATTTCTCCACTAGCGCACCAGTGAACGTGGGCGCCAACCAGACCACCCGACACAGCCCGCAAAGGCCGCGCCAGTCAGTCCAGTCTTTGCCCAAAGAGAGACCCGCGAATCGGCCGAGTCCCAGGAGAACCCGACCAACCCTCGAGTTGGTGTCCAGCGCTGTCCGCTTTTCGGAGACCCCGTTAGATCTCTTACTCAGCGTTGCCACGGGGCCCCACGGGGGAGGGGGCTGGACATAATCCCTTTGTTTGGACTTTTACACTTGCCGACTGCTCATTCATCAGTGACAAGCAACCAGTACCCTAGGCCATCTCTCTAGAGAGCGGGATGTTCACTCGTCAACCACGATGAGGTGGTACTGGAAATGCCGAGTGCTGCTAAACTATAAAATGGGAAAGGTTTCGTGGGTCAGCACTAAGGAAAAGTAAGGAGCCGGTGATCCTTAGGCAGTTTGCAGCACACATCACAACACCCTGCCAGAGCCTGCGATCCCACTGATCCCAAACTGTAGGCTTATATATGTTGTTTGCAAAGAATTACATATGAAGTTTTTAATCTTATATCTCATGCTACCGATCTGCTCTTAATGTGTATTATTGCTTAAAGAAATTAATTTAATAATATCAGAATTAGGTTTGTGTAAACAGTTTTAAAACTACTTCAACAGCTTGCAAAATCAATGTTCTATCTATTGTGTTTTCCGTATTTGGCTAAGAAATTAATTTAATAATATTAGAATTAGGTTTGTTTAAACAGTTTTAAAACTACTTCAACAGCTTGTAAAATCAATGTTTTATCTATTGTGTTTTCCGTATTTGGCTATAAGTAAAGAGATATTGTAAGACGCTCACAAACCACCATCTTCTCTATATGATTTCAAAGAGAGATTTTGTGGCTCTATTCAGAACTTTATCTTTGAGTATTCGGAAGTTTTTCCAATCTTAATTTACTTTGTCAGGGTGGCATTGTCCCAAATTATCCTCCAG
Source organism: Biomphalaria straminea (assembly GCA_021533235.1). Classification (NCBI taxonomy): domain Eukaryota; kingdom Metazoa; phylum Mollusca; class Gastropoda; family Planorbidae; genus Biomphalaria; species Biomphalaria straminea. The sequence continues at coordinate 6,549,897 of JADKLZ010079391.1, forward strand.
CGTAATTAGTTTCATATCTTCATAAAAATTCACTTAGGCAACCACTTGTTTGACAAGGTAGGGATGAGGCCAAATGTTAAATAATCCACATTGTACAGTTTACATTGGTTACATGTAGACGAAATTAAGGTATTTAAATAAGTCTTTTAATTAAATACAACTATTTTTCGTTTGAATAACAGGATACATATTTAAAGCGTTAACGAAGGTTCAAATAATTTCTTAGCAGATGAAAGAATTACATTAATAAGATGTAAAAATTTTAACATAGACAATTTTTATCAAACATAAATACAAGATGTTTTTTTTTATAAATATATTCATTAAGTAAATTTCCCTTACAGACCTATTAATCTCTCGGGCAGATAATTTTCCATGGCCCACAGTTAACGAGGGTGTCAATGGGTCAGCTCAACGACCTTTACGTCAGGTAACCACCAGAGCAGGGTGAGCTCGGAGGTGCCCTAAAGATCCCGAAAGTAAAAATCCCAGACTTACCCCTGATTTGAACCCGGAACCGCGGTGCGGAAGACCAGCGCTTTGCCCCTCATCCACCACGCCTACTATCTATTCATTAAGCATACACTTATATTTCTTAATAATGAAAAGTATTTATCTTATCCACACATTCAAAATTCATTAAATATTACATGCAATAATGATAAACTTAAAAAAAATAATTGAGATTCATTCTTGTTACGAAATTTGATTAAATTGGTATTGGTTTGGCTCACTCCCTTTTTATATCTCAAATGCAACCATGAGCAGAAATTATAAAAAGAAGCGAGGATAAATCGTTTTTACTCTACCGGACGAAAACATTTTAAAACAGAATATTCAAATCTGACAACAGAGTTTATGTCCTGGAAATCACCAAGGAAATTAAATGAAATCTTTTGGAAACTCATAAAAATCTCCAAAAATATACACAAATTTGTCATTTTAGGATGTGATTCAATATGGAAAACCCCAATCCTACGCGCGAAAAAAAAAGGCATTGTACAATATCCTTAATACGGTATCTGGCTTCTCGCTCTTCAAACTAATACAGAAATACTTGAGCTCAACAATTCTCAAAGGTTGATTGAAACATTTGGTAATTCTTGCTATTGAGCTGGATCTATGTAGGAAACAGAATTTTTTTGATATACTGTATGACTTCGCTACACGCAAGGCTCGTTAAGCATGTAGTAAAGAATTAATAAAATGCAAAGACGAATTTTTTTCTAATACAAAATCTTCATTTTCATTTATTATCCGTATCTCAACCCAAACTGGGCCCTGTGTAATCCGTTTCGCATCGGGACCCGCAATGGTTAAGTCCGGTCCTGCTATTTAGTGACGGGTGAATACAGAGAATATTACTTGTTCTCCCATCTCTTTTTCTTTCGCCGCTAGAAATCACGTGGGGTAACTCTTGTCCGACTTGCAGAAATAAGAGTTATCTTTCCATGACTTTTTTGCGTGTCTGGCATGGTTGATAAATGAAGAGAATTTTTTTTCCCACTTTTTTTTTGGCAATCCTTAAAGCCATAATCTAAATCCGTGAGGTATCTTTTCAAGGAACAAATTGGTTGTATTCGCAATGTAGTTAAGGCCTATAAGTTCATAATATCAGGTGGCCGAGCCTTGCTCAGTAAAATAATTTCATAAGAAAGGTTATATACCTGAAGTCATTTTGGGATTTTTTTTATAATTACGAAAATGAACGATCGGATAAAGACTACTAACCCGAAGAATTTCTTTAGTGTTCTGTTTGTTCTATATGTAAATTGGTACGTTCAGACATTTAATTTTGGAATTAGTATATTCAATTATGGCTTTAGTATGAAACATCGAGTGACGCAAATTTCTACGCAAACAGCAAAGACTTTCTTCCAAGCCAATAATAGTAGGCCTACGATAGTTTAACGCTGTCTAGACGGTAGGAGGACTTAAGAGACTTGATATTTAATCGCAGTACAATTACATACAGAACAAACAGAACACTAAAGAAACTCTTCAGATTATTTTACGGGATATGTGCCCTGCTCA
>JADKLZ010079391.1:6561819-6575083 GCA_021533235.1 Biomphalaria straminea
CCTTGATATGTTCAAGAGGCCACCCATAGTGACCCCAACTAATAATGACTTGATATATTCATCAATGAGATTTACTGATAGGGAGAAACTTTGGTACGAATCAAACCAATAATCCACAATTGGCTTAAAATAGGACAGACAAAAAGACTAAATAAAAATAATAGCCACTTTTCGCTTCATGGAGGCGGCTAAAAATCGCTGACTTATACAATATTTTTTAGAGGTTGGTATGAAAAAATCCATCCAATTTTTATATCGCTTGTTGGTATGTCTATAGTTTTTTACCATAGTAAACTATTTGTTGAATTGATTGAAGTCATTAACATTGATTTTACCTTCAATTTACAAGAGATAATATTTGTTAAGTTCTTCATTTATTTCTAATGGCCAATTATTCATTCAGTGTCTGTATCTTTTTCAGGCTCGTAATAAGCTCTTAAACGTGATCACACGTGTTCGGATCAAAAATTTTGAAACTCTGGAATTAGTGTCCTATATTTTCATGAGTTTATCGGATAAAGAAAACGAGATGCAAGAAAATGGTCTGGTAATAAGATAATTTAGACTTTAGAGGATCTCATTTAACATGATAGTACTATTATTCCATAAGAGAAATTCATAGAAATGTAACAAATAATTGTAACATTTTCTATGTTTGAAAATAATAAAGTGTTTTGCAATAATTAAGTATATTGGGTATCTAGAAGGGGTAGCACCTCTAGTGGACAGGCAGTCGTACCCTCTTTTTGAGGGTAGCTAGGCTCACTCTTGGTCCCCACTCGGTACCCAACTCTCTCCTGTGGCTCCCAGAAGCTGTAGCATGTGCCGCGGCCACACCCAGGAAACGGCTTTGAGTGGCTGGCTAAACCAGTTAGAGGGTATCTGACGTGTCCATGGCACTCAGTACACTGAGGTTCTGTCAAACTTAGCATGTGAATTCTGGACTTGGCGGCCTGTGCATCACGTCTCAAAATTAGACTAATCGGACAGAAAGGCAAATGCCAGCACCGTGATGTGGAGCACTCAAGAGCAGGACAAGACACACACAAAGTCTCTGGTCATCCACTGCACCCAAACTTGTCCCTGGACGTCTTGACCAAATCTTGCTTCCGGAAAAGGATGGGCTTTAGGGCGAGAGAGAGTGAGGTTGACTTGTTGCACGAATCTACCTCACTTTAATCCAAATTCCAGCGCAAGTCACTTGTCACCCAACCAAACACAACCAAACCAAAGCCCTGTGGCGACAGGCAAGCAGTGAAGCTGCTTAGAAGCCGTAGCTGCAGCTGACACCCTGCACACAGGCGGCTCAGGCCATATGGTCGTTCACCACTGTCACAGAGCAGCAGTGGAGTCCGACAGCCCCCTGGGCGGCTAAGCAGCCCTATTAAGGAGTGCACTGCTCACCTCCATAGCATGAGGACAGTGATAGAAAAGGTGCCCCAAAAATTGACTGCTCTAAATTACTCTAGCCAGCCTACCACAGTTGGCGGAAACCCTACAAAAACTGTCAAAATTCAAAGAAAAGGACGAAGATATTTCCTCTTAATATAGGTGCATGGAATGTGCGCACACTATTTGACAACGACACATCTGATAGACCACAAAGACAAACTGCACTAGTATCCAGGGAGCTCCACCGATACAACATAGACATAGCAGCACTAAGCGAAACTAGGCTTGCAGATGAAGGTGAACTCTCCGAAAGAGGATCTGGATGTACTTTCTTCTGGAGTGGTAGAAGCACTGAAGTACGACGTGAATCTGGAGTCGGCTTTGCCAAAAAACATCCATAGTATCTAAACTAGTCGGGCCTCCTAAAGGAATTAGTGACAGGCTCATGAGCCTAAAGCTGCCTTTACAAAACGGAAACACATTTCCATTGTTAGCTGTTACGCACCCACCATGATCAACCAAGGTGATATCATAGCAAAGTTCTAGGAAGAACTAAATTCAACCATACTTGATATTCCAAAAACAGAAAAGCTACTCATTCTCCGTGACTTCACGCAAGAGTCAGCTCTGATCATCACATCTGGAAAGGAGTCTTAGGCAAATTCGGGAAAGGTAAAAGCAACAGCATCGGATTATTACTACTCCAGACCTGTGCTGAACACAAGCTGCTCATATCAAACACAATATTCAGTCTTCCAATGAGAAAGCGAACTTCCTGGATGCATCCCCGCTCAAAACACTGGCACCTCAAAGATTACGTCATCACCAGAAAATCTGACCGTCAGGACATACGTGTCACTAAATCTTGCTGTAGTGCAGAAAGTGGAACAGACCACAGCCTCATCATCACAAAAATAAATATTCGTATTTAGACGTCCTCAAAAATGAAAACACCTCAAAAGGCTAAGCACGACCAGCTTAGCAGATAAGAAAACTGAAAATTCAACTTGCAGGTGCGATAGAGAACTTCCTCAAGTCCACCTTCTATCTGAAGCAAATGTAGATGAAAGCTGGGAATGCTTCATAAATGAAGCGCCATAGACAGGCTACAGCAAGTGCCAATAAATAAGAAAAATGGATGATCCCCCTACGCTAAAGGAATCCGATCTTGTCATTCAACAGCTCGCAACAGCTCGCAAGCTGTTCTTAATACCACAAGACTTTAAATATGCCACAATAGTCCATTTATACAAGCAAAAAGGAAACCTCCGAATCTGCGACAACCACAGAGGAATATCTCTTCTCTCTATTGCTGGGAAAATCATTGCATGCATCCTACTAATAGTCTATTTCCAGAAATCCAGTACAACTTCACAAAAAACGTGGAACCATTGACATGATTTTTGCAGCAAGGCAGCTCCAGGAAAAATGCCGAGAACAAAATGCTGGCCTTTTCTTAATATAAGTCGACCTAACAAAGGCATTCGATACTGTTAGCAGAGAAGGAAGATTCAGCCAAAGTATGGCTGTCCACGAAAATTCATAACCATGGTGAGACTCTTTTATGATTGCATGAAGGCTCGTGTCCAAGAAAGTGGCGAACCATCATAGCCCTTCGAAGTATCAAACGGGGTAAAACAAGGCTGTGTCCAAGCACCTATACTGTTCAGTTTCATGTTCTCCGCTAAGCTGACAGATGCACAAATAGAGAAAACAACGGGATAAATATAACATACAGATTTGCAGGGCCGGTCCTAGCGATTGCGTGGCCCTATGCGAAACTGATTGCGTGGGGCCTAGTTTGTTTGGGAATAAGGATGTTAAGTGAAATTTTAGATTTTGTATAAGAAAAACAATAAAATCGACTTTGAATCTTATTCATTCTTTACTAAGTTAAAAATTGCGTTCTGAACTTTACGAGCCGTGTAACCAATAGCATGCCATTAACTATAAAAGTAAATAAAGTATAAAAACTTTCGATTAAGGTGAAAATTCGTCCGATTATTAAATTTTATTACATGAAAGCTGCCAATGCCTTTTTTTAGGATTGGCGTTTTCCGCACCCATAGATGACAATTTTGACAATTTAGATCAAAATCTAAAGAGTTTTTCAGATTTTAATAAATACAGGAGATTTCCTGGAATTTTTCGTTTCTATTTTGCTATTTAATAATTACACCTTGAATTAGAGCCGGGCCTATGATAGCCCGGGGCCCACTGCGACCGCATAAATGCAGTGGCCTAAGACCTGCCCTGCAGATTTGATGGTGGCCTATTCAATCTGAGGCCGCTCAAAGCAAAATCAAAAACAAATTCAGCAGTAATCAGAGACTTGCTATTTGCTGACGACTGTACCCTAAATGCCTGCTCTAAAAATAATCTGCAGAGCATCGTCAGTGACTTCTCAAGAGCATGCTCAGACTTTGGCCTTATCATTAACACAAATAATACTGAAGTTTTATATTTATCTGCTCCTACTTGGATTCAAGCATCACTATAAATGGACATGATATAAACGTAGTGGACAAAGTCACAAATCTTGGCAGCACACTCTCCAGAAACGGAAAAATCGATAATGAAATCGACCTGCGTATCGCCAAGGCCAGTGCATTCTATGGCAGACTGGCAAAAATGTCTGGAACAGACGTGGTATCACCACAAATACAAAGCTATGTGTCTATCGAGCCGTCATCATCCCTACATTGTTCTGTGCCCCAGAAACATACAAATTGTACAGAAAAAATGCAAGAAATTAAAGCACTTCCAAATGACATGTCAGAGAAAAATACTGTTGTCAAATGGCAAGACAAAATACCACTTACCGAAGTCCTTCAAAGAGCGGGTCTGCAAAGCATCCCCACAATCCTGATGCAGTTCCAGCTGCGATGGGCAGAACACGTATGCAGAATGGAAGACCACTCCATCCATAAACGGCTCTTGTATGGCCAACTAAGCGAAGGGAAGCACTCGCAAGGTGGTCAAATCAAAGAAAGCGCTTCAAGGAGACCCTCAGAGCTTCTCTGAAAGCGTTCAGCATAGACCCAGCAACCTGGGAGACAGAGGCACATAACAGAGCATCATGGCGTCGCGCCGTGAAAACTGGCGCACAGGCTGCTGAGGAAAAGAGAATAACGCTGGCAGAAGAAAAACGCCAGGGAAGAAAAACAAGGCAAATAACACTAGCTCCAGCTGGAATTACCTGCCCAGTGTGCGACCAACATTCCGGGCTCACATAGGTCTCACCAGTCTCATGAGGAGGCATAAAACCCCAGTGCAAAGCCCTCAGCTTCCTGGATGTATAAAGTGGTCATAATCGAACCACAATGGACGAACTATATATATATGCAAAGTTGTTTTTTTTTATTTTGGATAATTATGTTTAACCTTTATAAATATTGTAACGAACTTCTCTAATCAGGGCCTTTTGCAAACACTGCTTAACATAAACACAGCACATCTAATACAAGAACTTAACGACAAGAGCTTCAATAACAACAGTGCCGTTTAATAACACATACACATCAACACAGCCAGTTCACAATATTTGTCTACACCAACTTCACATGCTTAATAACACAATGGAACCTAACTAAAACAACAGTCTCTAGAGTGTATAAGCTACATTTTTAAAAGTCTGTTCATAACACCAGTCCTAACTGCTTTCTATCTGGACTGGACTACATCTAACTGTAACAAAACACACACTGTCCAAGCTTGGGTCATGCGCAGAGCACAGGTATAGGTAACACCAGGACCAGCCGTTGACCTGTGACCCGCCTAAAGTCTGTGTTCCAGTGGGTCTCACACGTACACCCATTCAGTCCACCACTGTAGCGTTGTAACATTGCCCCCTTCTTAGATTTGTCCGTCCCGGACAAAATCTACCTCACAACATGGGCTGTTGAGGTTTATCGATGCCGGTGGGGGTCTATCTGTGGGAGGGGCAGTAGGCTTATACTGCCATCCCGACGAAGCCATCAGCGTTCCACCCAGTGAATGTCTCTTTCTCCTGCACCAGCTGGTCTTCCTTTGGTTGAGAGAAAGTGCTCGTTGGTATCGTTGTCTTTGGTTTGCTTTCTTGTCGATCAATGCTGATGGCAGCCACTTAGCACATAGGAAACTAGTGCATTTGTTAGCTGTAGTCATCAAGACTGATGATGTAACAAGTTTCTTCAGAATTCTTCTTCGGTGGATGCTTTGCGAATGAGCTGCATGTCCACATGAAGGCAAGTTGTCAAACACGTCAGTACCTTCATCCGAGTCTGAATGACTCGACTGTGGGGCAGGTTGATAACATTCAACATGCAAAGGTCCATCAACATTAGCATCAGGTTCTAATGTGTTTCCTAGATTATCACCAGGGCTTCTCGTGTTGACCCTGACAGCTAGACAAGCTTCTGTTAAGTCCTGATCTTGTTGGTGTGTTTCTTGGCCTTCACAGTCTTCTTGTGATGCTACGTCTGTACAGTTCTTGTCAAACGCATGAGTACAGTAATCATGCTTAGAGTTCCTCTCGTTGACACAGGCAGATAGACAGAAGTCTTTAAGGTCCACAGCAACAGGCTTGGACTCAGACCCAACGTTGTCTTGATCTGTCTGGTTAGTTGAGGTTCTCGTATCAGATCTGTGCTCATCGTTGTCACAGCAAACGTCAGGCTTCTTGTTGTTTGAGCCAATCGACTCGTCTGTCGGGTTCTGCATGGTACCAAACGTTTTGTCAGTCTTGTTCTGTACAGTACTGGTACCTATCTGTTTAACCATGGTACCAAACGTTTTGACATTTTTCAGCGTCGCACATAACTGTACCTGGATCGAGCTCATCTGTTCAATCACGGCACACATGAGCTTTGTGACATCTGGTTTGATTTCAAATTGATACGAGTCCGGTTCTTCATCTTCTTCCAGCAGGGCTTCTCTGAGACGTGTTGTTAGTGTTTCTTTGTTCCCATTAAGCTGTAGACCTCTGTGACAAGTAGGTCAAAGATGGTGGCCGTTTAGGCGTCTAGGGGAATTAGATATTTTGAGGACCTTGACTTGCACATAAACTAACAGGCACAGCGTTATATATGCAGGCAACAAATACTTTTTATGTAAAACATATGTACAGTTTAATAATAAGAATGAAAATAAGTAAAAGGTAAAAGCTGTACAGTGTTAGGGCGGGGCCTAATTATTTACATAAATGGGACTATCATCATAAGAAATGAGAAACAAGTGGTCTGAATGTCATTGGGCTTTGTTGCTTAGCTTTGAGTCCTATGCTGCTCTGGCGAGACCGGCGTGACTGATGCTGAGTTGTCTGTGGGTGGGCTGGCTTGATCGGTCCTAGCGCACGGGACAGTCCAACTATACGTAGCTGCAGGGGCGGATCTTCTGGCATGCGGTTGTTGGTCGGACTCTTCTGAGTAGTGAGTAAGGCTGGTATCTCCAGATCTGGTTTCAGCAGACTGGTATCAGCGTTACGAGGTTAGGGCTTCCAAGTAGGAGTAGCCAGTAATAAAAGCTGCAACGAGATTCGTAGATCGACTTAGCCATAATGATGACACTGGGAGGTAGATGCCTTTTCGTGAAGGACATCTTCAGAATGATTAAGTAGAAACCATAATCTAGTTTCTCAGTGGTAAGGGGAGTTAATCAATTAAACATTACATCTCATCAGGGGAGACAATAATAATAATAGTAATGAAGTCTCACAAGGGCGATAATACATAGTAATGTAACATTTGATGTGAAGAAACTATAACTCAGTTTCACAAATATCCAAGGGAGTTAATGCCTAGTATTGTATTCCGTCAGGGGAGACTACAAGTAGTGTTAAATTGTAAGACGCACCTTGTCACGGTGAGATCTTTACGAGCCGCTTGGTTAGCGAGATGAAAGGGAAGGGGGGGGAGAGATGGCTGATGGTCAGTGACCAAGTCGTTATTGTTTACATCTGGCCGTGCGGCCCGAAAAATATAGTACGGTTGAATGGAGACAGGGCCAGTTCAAGGGACATAATCTCCAGAAGTTAAAATTCAATACAAAGGGAAATAATTCCAAGTCTATCCTGAGCGCAGGGTCAGTGCGCCATTTCAAAATCAAGGCGATCAACCGAGATGAGATAATGATAGGATAATGTAAATAAGATAATGTATACATGGTTTACCTAAGTAATGAGTCTGGCCAACAGGCCGGTAAAATAGAATATAGTACATAAATAATTACGGCATTCCTTGTCACGGAATGAGAGTAAAATATACTTGGTAATATGACATGTTACATAAATATTATGATAGTTCCCGGTCAAGGAATCTATCTATAATAATATAGTGGGCTCGTGGCGAGCGGTAATTTATCAGTGATAAATTAATAGTAGCTAAAGAGCTAAATAGCTAAATCTATGTGGCAAGAATTGTCGATAAATTCTAGTCCAGATAAAGTGGATGACTTTGACTATTCAGTCGTACAAGTCATGATAATAAAATATAATACATAAAGTGACTACTTACATAATCCAAGATAAGAATTACACAAATATGTACACAAATATAATGCACAAAATAAATGCACAAATATATAAATACACACAATGAGAGGTTTTTAAAACACTTTTACAAAAGCTTACCACCAGTCCAATATAATGAAAGATATGAAATGAATATAGTGAGCGAAAGCTCGTAAAGCTCAAGACAGAGAAGTATATCCTTTCAGCTCCTCAGAATGAAAATGAGAATAAGACCATTCGCCATGTGTAGTTAAAGAGGCTAAGGTGGACAGGAAAAGGGATGGCTAGCTATTACGCATATCCTGTCGCGTGGTCAAGGAGGCGGGGCTAACGGGGAGAACCATATTTTCAAATGTGATAGACTGCCTGATTTGTTTAGACAAAGGATTTCCGCTTGACCTCGTGTAACGACAAGATAAGCAAACACGGGCCGCCTCGCGTCTAGACTGCCCGTCCACAGGCAAATATGGTCAACTCGCGGTTTTCCAAGATGGTCCGACGACCCCGATATTATCTAGGTGTCGATAGGACTCTTTGAAGTCACCCGCCCCTCCCGACAGGGGAGGGTGAGGGTGTGTCACCTGGTGAAAGTTGAGGAGGGGCGAATTCCGTCCTATATATATCAAAAGAGGTTTGATCAGATAAGAAAGGGGAGTTCACTCCTCTTGATAGATTTGCTAGACATGCCAGATTAAGAAATTACATCGTGACACGGATGCCTAGAGAAAAAGGGGGTGGTGGTAATAGTTTTAGATAGCCATAAGGGCCAAGCTGAGATGATAATATAAGATAGCAAAAATAAATTAGTTAAATGCCTAGACCGAGTGATACCTTAAGTGGGCGAAATTTATTTTTGTCACAACCTCTTTCACGAAGCTCTTGTCTAAGTTCTTTTAGATCAAGTTCACTAAGCAGTTTCACAGAAGCCATTAGAAATCCTCACTTCTGACACCAATGTAACGAACTTCTCTAATCAGGGCCTTCTGCAAACACTGCTTAACATAAACACAGCACATCTTATACAAGAACTTAACGACAAGAGCTTCAATAACAACAGTGGCGGTTTAATAACACATACACATCAACACAGCCAGTTCACAATATTTGTCTACACCAACTTCACATGCTTAATAACACAATGGAACCTAACTAAAACAACAGTCTCTAGAGTGTATAAGCTACATTTTTAAAAGTCTGTTCATAACACCAGTCCTAACTGCTTTCTATCTGGACTGGACTACATCTAACTGTAACAAAACACACACTGTCCAAGCTTGGGTCATGCGCAGAGCACAGGTATAGGTAACACCAGGACCAGCCGTTGACCTGTGACCCGCCTAAAGTCTGTGTTCCAGTGGGTCTCACACGTACACCCATTCAGTCCACCACTGTAGCGTTGTAACAATATTAATAGTGGAACAAATCTGATTTTCTTCTTTACTTCCTATGTATAAACTGTCAGAATGATGGGGTCAATGTCATTGGCAAACTAACCAAGTCGTTAACTGACTTCGCTGAACAAAATATAGAAACGGCAGAGCATATCGCCAGGTTAGTTTACTACACAGTAGGATTTAGAAATTTTTTTTTGTTGCAATGTAAAAAAAAGGAACATTTTTGGATCAAAAGTCTATATTCATTTCCATAAATGTGTAAAAAATGGTAAATATGGTAAATGGTCATCTCCCTTACTAAAAAGCATCGAGTGTTTGTTACTATTAATAGTGAATAGCTGTAAAAATGGTGTATTTTTATGAAAAAAAAAAACTTGCATAATTGATTTTAAAAAGTAGATTTTTCTCTTCAGAAAAGAAAAAAGTCGTTGCATCAGAACTTTGAATGATGTAAACTATGATGATTTCCGATTTTCGTTTTCTCTTTAAGTTTCTGAGATCTATATTAAGTTTCTGAGATCTAAACGGGATGGACGGACAGATGGTTAGACGGACGTGCGGACAAACAGGCCTTTCGACCGCTAAAAATTATCAAGATATGTCAAGTGTTGTGGAATGATATGTTGAAATCGTTTATTACATGACCTATATTAAACTCATAATTTATGGAACCTGTGATGTTCTGTGTGGATGGGTGAGTGGGAAAACCCGGAGACGAAATGTCTTTTGAACAAGAACATCACTTGAAAAAAATTAAATTTGGATAAAGAACGAGAAAATATTGATATTGAATCAACTCTACCACTTCAGGTATTTCCACATGTAGACACTATCATTCAATAAACTAAGTTTCGTGAACACTTTGCGCATCGTCTTCCAAGTCAAGAAATAATCAATACCTATTATAAGAATTTCATAAGTCTAGTAGACTAGTCTAGTAGCAGTACATTTACTAAACCAGGATTTTTTCTCCGGGGGCGGAGTTGTATAAGTTGTACAAAGAAGGTGTTGCCTTTTTAAAAATTATTTGTTCATGTCTTTCTTCTCAAGATTGCAAGCACTGGCAACTAGTCCATTGGTTTCTAAATCGTCTGATCTGGGAAGTTCAATTGAAAATCAAGACTTACCACCAGAGGGGAAAGATTTTAAATTTAAACAGGTCTGTATAGAAAGCTTCTAAGTTATAAAATAGATCAAACATAATGATAGAAATTTCCAACTAGATTTATGATAACTTGCATTATGAAATAATACTGGAAATTAAAAACATTTTCGTGTTCACGGAAACTTCAAAATAATAAGTTGTGACGGGTCGCCGCGTGTGACGTGAATTTAGCTTGTTTGGTGTCTAGGGGATGATTATTTTTGAGTATATCACACACTGACCCATCAGCAGACAAATCGGGAGCAGACATCCAACTAAACAAGCAATTAAGAGAGATACAAATTGATAAAAATATAAAGAATATTTATTTACATAAATATTTACATAGAAAATAAAAGGGGGAGGGTTTGTATCTAACTCTAAACAATGTTATATTTGATCATCATTCTTGCACTTAATGAGAGAATATGTCACTTTGTCCTTGGTACTTAGCTATTTCCTTGATTGGATCGCAGTTGTCTGTATCCTGGTTTGAAGTGGCGTTTCTAGCGGGTAGAGGGACGCCGATGATATAGTCCTTGTGGAGTTTCAGTCCAAAAGTTCCAATATCTGTAGTGGGCACAGTAGGGCGGGTGGCCGGCTACCGTGGGCACAAGTGTACTGCGGGCAGAGCTGCTCTGCCGTGGGCAGCGTAGAGGGCAGGATAAGTCCAGTGAATTGGCGAAGCTATGACGTCTCGCACAGAACGGATCTATAGGGACGTCGTACCTAATTGGCTGACAGGCGGGCTGTCAAATAGGCAGGCTTGAGCCGATAGCGCCAAGTGGACGATGAGTAGTGACTTTCAGCGCTGAAAAGCACTTAATAGTACGTGATACTCGTAGTGAATCCTAGTGAGCAAGCGATACTGATTAGTACCAAATAGGCGAGTGTAGTATAGGCTAGCGCCAAGTAGATAGATGGAACTCAATGCAAATAGGCAGATGTGTCAATACACATAGGCAGACACCTGAGGGAGGCTGCGGATAAATAAAGACAAGTTAGGACATGTCTCTCATGCATCTTGTCGATGCCCTCGACTGAGGTGCATTCGTCAGATTGGTAAAATTGCTTTAGTGCACAATGGGGAGATAATGACAAATGGGGTTGGAAAAATAGAGGGCTGATAATGGCAATATAAAATGTACATAAGAGGCGAAAAAGCAATATATATGTACATAAAAGGAAAAATAAGAATCTCAATAAAATACAAGTAAAAGAGCAAAGGGGGGGGGGGGGTAAGAGAGGGGAGAATTGGACGCTGGTGGTCAATGACCGTGACGCTATTGACTACACACGGCCGGGGCCATGACATGAACAATGATTGTCCGTTCAAGGGGAGGGAACACTCTTGCAAAAGCAGAATTATTAAAATGAGAGATGTTTCTGATATCTCTTCTGAAATTATCAAGGCGACAAGCCGAGATAACGAAAATAAACTAAGAAGTACATTAATGTACAATGTTGCGTCAATTGTCAATTGAGCAACGTGGCAATAATATTGCCGACGTAGGTAAAAGTTATATATAAATATATACATAGGCAATGGTGAAGTTTTCTACTTACGACAGTGAGAAATACACAATGCACAAATTAAAATATAAATGAACTAAATAAAATACACATGGTAGTAACCAGAATGAAATATACACACAAGCTAGTTATATGGACTTGTGAATAACGCAGACTCACCACCGCATATTCCTCTAAGAGTAAGAATGAATGTTCTGTGTCCAGTCTCGTATGCCAGCGGGAGAGAGAATGAACATGAGCTAGTGTCTAATTTGACATGGTCTAGCTTATAAAAGTCGGAGGTGAGACTGGAGACAGGAAAAGTGATAAGATAGGGATTGTCTCTCACATGGAGGCTTAGTGACGACTTTCGCACATATTTGGAAAGTCACGAGGGTGTGGACACGAGATAAGGGGCACACCTTGGAGAGTCAATAGACGCGTGGCCTCGAATAATCTCTTTGATCAAGGAGGGAGACACGGGTTGAGGTGGGAGGAGTAATGGATTACATTCCTGCCCATATGGTATCAACTGGGAGGGCTGGGCATCCGGCCCTTAAGGCGACTACCTGTTTGATCTCTTCCCCAGTCAAGGGGAGATAAGAGAAAAGGGTTGGCCTAGTTGACAGACAATGCGGCGGTCTTAATCTTGGCGAGGGGAGGAAAGAGGTGAGGTTTTGTGAAGAAATGGGCATAGAAATGGGAAATAATTAAAATAAAATAAATAAATAATAATAAATAATAATTAATGCTGTGATAAAAGTGAGCGAATCTGACAGCGAGTTTTCGACTTGTCACATAAGTATTAAGTCTTACTTCAAAATTTTAATAACCACCATACTTCTATATATTTCTGAATCTTCTGGCTAAGTGTACTAGTTGGCACACTAATAAATACACTGCGAAGAACTTGATAGAAAATACGAAAAACATGTATGAATTTTGTATAATTTCGTATTTTCTATACAGCCGTACACCCCTGCAGCAATAATCTTTGTTTTTTTTAGTTAAAGAACTTGATAACTCAACTTTCAGCTTCATATGACTTTATTGACTATTTAACATGTAGCGTATACGTCTTACATCAACTGTCACACATGTCAAGCCTTGTGTCAAACTATCGGTCTCCTATATCACGTGCTCTCACACATGTCAAGCCTTGTGTCAAACTATCGGTCTCCTATATCACGTGCTCTCACACATGTCAAGCCTTGTCAAACTATCGGTCCCCTATATCACGTGCTCTCACACATGTCAGGCCTTGTGTCAAACTATTGGTCCCCTATATCACGTGCTCCCACACATGTCAGGCCTTGTGTCAAACTATTGGTCCCC
>JADKLZ010079391.1:6580322-6592392 GCA_021533235.1 Biomphalaria straminea
CGTGTGAGGAACTACGTATGAGAAACTACGTGTGATAAACTACGTGTAAGAAACTTCGTGTGAGGAACTACGTATGAGAAACTACGTGTGAGAAACTTCGTGTGAGGAACTACGTATGAGAAACTACGTGTGATAAACTACGTGTGAGGAACTACGAGTGAGAAACTACGTGTGAGAAACTATGTGTGAGAAACTTCGTGTGAGGAACTACGTGTGAGAAACTACGTGTGAGAAACTACGTGTGAGAAACTATGTGTGAGAAACTTCGTGTGAGAAACTACGTATGAGAAACTATGTGTGAGAAACTATGTGTGAGAAACTATGTGTGAGAAACTTCGTGTGAGAAACTACGTGTGAGAAACTTCGTGTGAGGAACTACGTGTGAGAAACTACGTGTGAGAAACTATGTGTGAGAAACTTCGTGTGAGAAACTACGTGTGAGAAACTATGTGTGAGAAACTTCGTGTGAGAGACTACGTATGAGAAACTACGTGTGATAAACTACGTGTGAGAAACTTCGTGTGAGAAACTACTTGTGAGAAACTACGTGTGAGAAACTTCGTGTGAGAAACTACGTGTGAGAAACTTCGTGTGAGTAACTACGTGTGAGAAACTACGTGTGAGAAACTATGTGTGAGAAACTACGTGTGAGAAACTATGTGTGAGAAACTTCGTGTGAGAGACTACGTATGAGAAACTACGTGTGATAAACTACGTGTGAGAAACTTCGTGTGAGGAACTTCGTGTGAGGAACTACGTGTGAGAAACTATGTGTGTCAAGTGATCAATTTCTGTATCTATTATTTTGTACTAATGGTTTTCTGCTATTTATTTTCATTTCGTATTTATATCTTTAATAAAATACTTGAAAGAACACACTTTAAGAAATTATTTTTAAAAATCTTTAAGAAAAAAATTAACAAATCACTTTAATAAAACATTGAGGAAAATATTTAAGAAAACGTTTAAAAACACTTTAAGAAAACACTTTAAGAAAACATTTTGAAAACTGTTTAAGAAAACATAAAAAATAACATTTTGGAAAAATTTTAATGACACACTTTGAGATACATTCTAAAAACATTTTTAGAAAAACACTTTAATTAAACACTTTGAGAAACATTTTGAAAAAAATTTTAGAAAACACTTTAATAAAACACTTTCAAAAACATTCTGAAAACACTTTTAGAAAACACTTTAAAAGCATTTAAGGAAAAACATTAAGAAAACATTTAGGAAAATATTTTGAAAACACTTTAAGAAAACACTTTAAGAATCTTTTCGAAAACACTTTTGTTATTATTATATAATATAATATATTTTATATAGCGCTACGTTCATGCTTATAGCATGCTTAGAACGCTTTGGTCCAATCTCATGTGTGGACCAGTGAGCGGTAGGGGGTATCTAGGAGTTGGTTTTCCGTGCTGCCTTTCGGCGCTCAGTAAACGCAACTCGGGTGTCGAACCTGGAGCCCCTTTCCAGGTAGCTAGGTTCAAGCGTACTTAACCTCTTGACCACGCTTCCCACACTTTAAAAAAGAAACATTTAAGAAAATACTTTAAGAAAACACTTTAAGAAAACACTTTAAGAAAATACTTTAAGAAAATACTTTAAGAAAATACTTTAAGAAAACACTTTAAGAAAACACTTTAAGAAAACACTTTAAGAAAATACTTTAAGAAAACACTTTAAGAAAACACTTTAAGAAAACACTTTAAGAAAATACTTTTCTCATCTTGAGGTTTCATACTTTACTTTATCATCTCATGCTTTATTCAAAGTAAAACTCAGAAAAACTTTTGAAATTTTGGAGCTACCTATAAAAAAATTAATGCTAGGTTTATTTGCTAAACGCTAGGTTTATTTGCTAAACGCTAGGTATAGTGAACTTTTTTAATGGACTATGATATGTTGACAGTTTTTGTTTTATATTTTGAAATTCAGTACATTGTAAGCATAAAGATGACCGACTAATAGTTTGAATAGAATGATATCGATTTCCTCAACTATCAGAAAACTATGAATGAAAATTGCCATATTTATTTCAATTCTATTTGTTCCATCTAGAATACTACGAATGAGGAAATTCGTTATTTTAAGAGTTCTAATTTCAATTTGTCAACAGCTCTATGACGAGGAAATGTTATCTTTCCCACTTCAATCACTGGAGTATACGAACTCTTCCAATGGTCCAATCAAGAGGGCAAAAAATCTTATTTTCCTACCTCTACTTCAAAAAGTAAGCAAGAGATATTTCCTTACGGACAGTAAAGATTATTATTATCATTATTATTATTAATAACCCGTTCACAAATGAGGGCGCGGTGGCTGAGCGGTAAACCGCTTGGCTTCCGTACTGGAGGTCCCGGGTTCGAATCCTGGTGAAGATTGAGATTTTTATTCCGGGATTTTCGGGCGCCCTTGAGTCCACCCAGCTCTAATGGGTACCTGACATTAGTTGGGGAAAAGTAAAGGCGGTTGGTCGTTGTGCTGGCCACATAACACCCTTGTTAACTGTGGGCCACAGAATCAGATGACCTTTACATCATCTGCCCTATAGACCACAAGGTCTGAAAGGGGAGCTTTACTCTTTACTTTTACCGTTCACAAATAACTACATCCTCTAAAAGATGAATTTATTCCCTTCAATTAATGTCATTGTTCAGTCCCAAGAGCGGAGACACATCAAATACTATCGAGTTATAATCCGATGTCGTCTGCACCAGCTGGTAAGAGAGCCTATTAGGATTTCAAGCAATACGTCATTTTACAATAGCACCATCCTGGTCACGGCTTACCAACTGGCCTGCTTACACCTTGATAAAGAGACTCGAACGTTCCTAACAGATAAGTGTATGGTAAGTTGTTTATGTTATCACTAAACGCTCGATAAACAAAGTCTAAAAGTACAGCATAGCTTTGTAAAAGTTTCTACTAGAGCTCTAAAACAGAAACGTTTTTCGTGACGATATCTTTAGGTCTACTAATAATTATAAAAATAATAATACCCGCAATTGAGATATCATCCGCTTGGTAGTGATTTAACCTCGCAGACTTGTTTAACGAAAAGAAGTTTGTCCTCCATAATGGACATAAGGTATCAATCAAGACCGCACAACAAATTGCAAATTATTTTTTGTTCAAATGCCGGTTTCGACAGTACAGAAGAACTGTGCATAGTTGGATAGTTAAAGTCAAAGCACGTATCCCATAAATGTATGTAGGAGTATAAAAGTGTGGTGGATGTTTGGTAAAGCGATTTTGATTATTGGAATTCTTATGACTCCTCCTGAGTCCATTTGTTCTTCCTCTTCCCAACTTTTTTTTTCATTTTTTTTTCTTTAACTGTCAGGTAGGATTGAGCTTTCGGCTCTTGGAGCTCTAGGCCAGCAAAAGTGAACAAGGTCTCCCTCTCACCGGCCTAAATGAGAACAGTCTACACTGTTCTGTCTGGTGTTCGGGTCAGACTTCCGACAAGAGGCCACGTATACTAAGACCCCCGCCATTTTCCCTTTCTATACCAGGCTAACTGTGCGGGACACGCCATTTATGTAACGGCCCCATGAGGAACAGCGCCTAGATTGTGGCAAGGGCAGCACTATGAGGATGGTACCTAGTTCTAGGTCTGCACCAAAACTAAGTTTCACACAGACGTATACAAATAATAACTTACATATAAATTTTATTTAGCGTATCCCGTAAGTGCACAAGCCGCTATTAGGTTTTTGTACACTGTCCGTCTCTCTGTTTGTCACACTCACATCTAAAAGACTGGATGAAAAATACAAAATATTTCACAATGAGCTGTGGCTTGCAAAATTTAGACGCAATGACTATTTTTTGTTTTTCAAAACCAAACCGTTTTGTTTTTAAAATGTATTATCCAAGTGATACTTCAAAAAGTACACCACTTCAAAAAATACACCACTTCAAAACCCTATCTTAACATAGTAAGATACTTTATTATTATCAGATATATCTATAAATGAACGTGTAAAATATAAAACAAATATAATTATTTATTTACTTTTTTTTCTGGTACACTTGTTACTAAAGTTAAAAGAAAATGCTAATGCTTGTTTATCTTTACAACAATACTATTAGAAATTAGAACTAAACATGGACCCTATTTTAATACCTCAATTGTATAACTAAAATGACTAAACTATTGACCATTGATAAGGGAGGCAATTCTTCGGAGTCTATGGTCACGACATAGCCTAAATTTTGCCGTTGTACCAAAAAGAAAAACAGCAGAAATATCAAATATCAAGTATTTGACCTGCCTATTTTTAATAGGATGTTAAGATGTATTGTGACCTGTAGACCTCAAAAGAGGTCATTAGTGAATCTAAGAATGCAAGAAAAGGCTTGGAGACGGGGTTCCACCCTTAGCCCTACAAGGGCAACTTACAACTGTCAAGTGGAACACATTTCTGAATTTTAATACAGACTCCTTTTGATTGTTTTGTAAATGTATACCTAATATATACTCTGTGTGTTTATAAATGTCGGAGTTAACTGGGGTTTGGCTTAGGAAAAAATCGCATTCCCCCTCAAAAGGTCAGGATCCGCTAGTGAGTACTATATCACAATTAACTTTGTGTTTACTTTGTGTTGAACATGTCATTCTAAAAGAATGATAAATTGTAATATGATTTTATTGCTATTTTATTTTCACGGGTAACAATTTCTATTCAGAAAACGTTTTCACGATTTAAAAAAGTGCACTTAATATTGTGATGATAAAAAATGTGTGTGTGTGTGTCTAATCATGAACCTTGCGCCACATTACGTCAGTCTGTCTAATGATGAACCTTGCGCTACATTACGTCAGTCTGTCTAATGATGAACCTTGCACCACATTACGTCAGTCTGTCTAATGATGAACCTTGCGCCACATTACGGCAGTCTGTCTAATGATGAACCTTGCGCCACATTACGGCAGTCTGTCTAATCATGAACCTTGCGCCACATTACGTTTGTCTTTGTCCATATTTACATTTCATATTCTATTCACTACTGTAGCTCTTCACTTTATATCCTTGTACAACGACACTGTGTCACCTCTGGTTTTTCATCATCTTTTTTTTTTCATATTTTATATCAACTCACTCTGTCTGTCTCTATGATAAAAATGTATACACTTTATTTCTCCCACATCAAATCTCGGATTAAACTCATATTTTGCGCAAATATTCCTTTTACATTACAATAATCAACTTAAAAACATTACAATGAGAGTTTTGTGTTATCACACATACTCAGAAGAAGTCGAAGTCACCAATGGACCAACGGACCAGGAATATTTACACCATAGTGTAATTTTGATCGTTTAAAATGTTTAAATTAATAAATTGAACAAAAATCATTTAGCGTTTTATTTCACATAACAACAATCAGAAATGGTGTAACGATGTGCTTTGTCATATAAACTTGAACTACCATCTAGACGAGTCAAGTACTGTCAAGGCATTTTTTCAACTTGGTTGTCATCCCCAAAATGGTTTCATCTGATACGACCGCACCCTCTCACCCCCTTAGTGACGCTACTGCTCCCAGATACGTACCTCTCCCCAACAATTTCAATTAATATATTGGAGTAGACGGGCTAGGAAATTGTTTTAAAAAAGTAGCCCGCACAAGTAACCGGTTTCCCATGAGAACAGCATATAGCAATATTTCCGTCTAGTAAGCCTACTAATCCTAATCATAATCGCTCTATCTACCTTATATATCAAGACTAGATTTAGAGTATAGAATATATTTAGAATCTAGAGGTATACTAAATCTAGATCTCTAGACTAGTTCTAGATGAAGTCTAGATATCAAGACTAGTTCTAGATGTAGTCTAGATATCAAGACTAGTTCTAGATGTAGTTTAATAAAGAAGGTCTAGAGTCTAGACCTACAAACAAGACTAGGTCCAGATCTAGAATCTACACTAAGTCTAGACCTAGAATCTAGATCTAGATCTGGAATCTAGACTAGAATTATGAACTACCGATAAACCCAGTCTCTAATGACGGCGTCTAATGCACAAAGAATAACAAACTAAAAGATGTATGATGTAACAACAGTAAAAGATATATGATGTAACAAAATAACAACTACAACTGTAATGATTAACTTGTATCTTCCAGCTATCAATGTTCTCTAGTTTGGAAAAGTTACACTGTCAATGTGTTACAGCGGCTGCCTTTACTGGTAGCTACGTAGCGCTACCCAGACTCATCAATCCACTCTCGGCAGGTTTATTCTTGACAATATTTGAAAATCCCTTAGTGGTATGTATAAATGTATCATTTCTTAGGTACTGATTGTGTATGTAAAATAGTAGACTAGAAATGTACAGTGAATGCTCATCAAACATGTGTCTCTCAAGGTAACAATGGTCATTGCGTTGTGGATGATTGCATTAGCTGCCTTTCTGTATGGTCGAAGGAAAGATAAAGAAGACGAAATCAAGGTAACTAATGTCGCAAACTCGTGCCACTTAGTTTCTCAAACAGCAAGTCCATACACAAAATATGTCAGTATAAATTACATGAAATAGTTCAGCTTCGATCTTTGTTTACGGTATTAAAAATGTAACTGAAGAGTATAAACCTGGAATTATAAGAAATAAGAAAAAAATAGTTTAAAATAAACATTTTTTTAAACAAAGTGTAATTGTATGAATTAGTTTGGATCAGTCATGTAATTGAATTTGTAATAGATCTAATAATAATAATATGTGTAATTAGAAATATTTTTCCCGATTCTTTTTTTTTTAATGCGATTTCATGGTGTTAGCTTTGTCAAAGCACTAAGATCCTATCACTTGTTTGGACCAGTTGGGAAAAGAAGAGGGGTATTTACGTAAATGATACAGTCATCGCTTTTTAAATGTATTTTATATTTAAAAAATTGTACAACTTGAAATCGAACTCGAGTTTCTAAGCCTCTTGAAGTCAATCAATTAACCACTGTGCCAGCGTGGTGCTGATGGTTTAACAACTATCTAGTGTTAGTTTCAAACTTTGAAGCGATGACCTAATTCTATACGCAAAGTATAAAGTGGACTAATTCAACTTAACAGCCTTAACTACTTGGTTATTTTTTTTACCGGTACAAGAAATATCTGTGCAAACTTTCAATTACATCTGAGATTGTGGGGTAAAGACCGTGTCCACACTTTGGACCAGACAAAAAACAAATGTGTTGATATCAGCTTTGTGCAAATATTCTCTAGTCAGAAAACAAATATGTTGATATCAGCTTTGTACAAATATTCTCTAGTCAGAAAACAAATATGTTGATATCAGCTTTGTACAAATGTTCTCTAGTCAGAAAAGAGTGCATTTTATTGTCAAAGATTGTATTTTTATATTGCTACTTGTACACTTCTTCTCATCATAACATTAATCATTAACAGCCACATTACTAACTAATTAACAAATCGATATAACTATTGTATAGATTTCATTCCTTATGTACAAATGTAGCTGCCCAATTTTATGAGTTTCTAAACTAATTGCGTATTTAAAATGAAGGCGGATGAATGTGATGAAGCTCAGGTCATCATGATGAGTTTTGTTTCAGAGAGTTGTAACGGTGTTAGAAGACAACAGAGAGGACCACACCTTTGTCTACCTACTCTGTGTAGTGACTGGCTGGTTCACCAGAGCTTCCACCACATCCAATATTTTTGTTACTATCAAAGGATCTTGGGACAGAAGTGAATCTCATCTGCTAAGTGATCCAAACAAACGACTTTTTCAGGTGGGTTACTTTGACATCGTTTCTAGTGGTAAGGTTTCTTGCAGTTAGATACCTAACATTCAGGCAGCCCTATACCTTTCTTTTCTTGTTTATTTACTGCACTTTGGGCAGAATTCTAAAGGGGAATGGGGTGGGGAATACTTATCAGAGGGCAAATATGGCCCGCGGGTCGACTCTTTCGAGTCCCCCAACCCCAACCCCAATTAGTTTTCTTTTAAATGGAGATAGGTTTTGAGGTTCACTTTCCACCTAACCATTGGAGCTAAAAGAGATTTTGAAGTTTCACACATCCAATAAAAAAAAGTAGAGTTAAAACTCCAGTCACCAAATTCCATGAACATAGTTGAGGAAGATGTAGAGATTAAACCCTAGTCTCCAAAATCTAAAAAAAAGTAACACTAAAGCAAAACAAGAAGCGGGGGGGGGGGGGGATCGAGGTTAACCCTCACTTCAAGAAATATTAAAGAGTAATATAGCAAACTACAATTACTATAAACATGGATCGTAGCCAGGGTTTATTTTTAGGTTCACTTACAGTCAAGGACTTTCATTATTTAACCAATATTGGAAATCTTTCGGTTGGCTTCATTGTTGTAGGTTATCCTTTAAAATGCTGAGCATATTTCATTCATTCATACTGAGTTCAAAGAAAAAAGGGGAAAGTCTCCCACCCATATTAAATCCTGGCTACGCCAATATTTGGACTTCACTGGCTTGTTGTAGTCGTAGTGTAGTCTTTATAAAAGAAATAAGCTTGAGCTTTCAATATAGTATCACTACTGCTAACCGAGACTGTTCGCTCAGTGACTTTTACTTAAGTTCAAATGTATGAATCGAACTTGCTTTATAAATTCTGTTCAAAGCATTGCTGGACAAATAGTGTTACAATATAAATGAAAGTTGTATGTTCCTTAATGTCTAACTTCAATTCCCTTAACCCTTTCATCATTATCGATAAAAACAAGCTAGATACATTATATACATTCTGTTACTATAGTTTTATAAAGATGATCTTCCCGAGAGAGATTTAAAAAAAAAAAGCTTAAATAAGGCTGCCTCAACGTTTGTGAGACTTCGACAGAGTTTGGAAAAACTTGAAGCTCTCCACAATGGAGGTCTAAAAAGATTTTTTTTTCTGAGCACTGCAATGTAGGGAAGTCATATACTACTTATGTCAAGCAAGGAAGAGTGTTAAAAATAGACAAACTTGCTCGAATCTAACGGGAATTTAAAGTTGTTGGATCCAGGGAAGACATAGCCCTAGAGTGCCCTAGACCACACTTTTTAGAGAGATAGGTTGAACACAAAAAAAAAAGGCTAAGGGCAGCGGAAAGGAATAGGCCTCAGCTGTGGAATGAAAGCATTCCAATCGAAAAATGGCTGGTTCTTGTACCTTCTATAAGGATGCCATCTTTACCTGCATTTGATACTTCACAAACCAAAGTTCAATGATCATTTTGTAGTATCCATTTGGCATGAATCATATCTTCTTTATAATCATATCATTGACTACATATTGAATACTCTACATATATGAATATTAACAGCGTAATAAGAATAGCAACAATTATATTTATATAGCTCCGTACACTTCCGGTGTAACACTACAATCGTATCGGCTACACTTTTTTATGCACACTTCCATTTTGTATGTGCGTAGGTCTTAGCTGTTGATCATTTCTAGTCTGATATGCGTGCAGAAAATATTTGACCTGTCTTTTTACCTGACTGGGTGAAGGGGGGCCGAGTCTAAGTTTGTGTATCCTCACAAATTCTATAGTTTTTTTGTTTTGTTTAATTTGATAAACATTTCTTTAATTTACAAAATGCACAAACATTATTCCTTGAGAATGCTGGTAAAAACAGATGAGATGCGGAACAGAGAGTGCATGACTTTCCGAGACATTAGTGAGTCCAAATAAACTTGTTGAATACAATGTCATAGTGTTTTGTTTTTCTCATTTCTACTGTTTGTTCACATTTCTCGCTGTGTTATTAGTCAGGGGAAGACAACTGGTTTTTGTTGACAACTAAAGAGGATCTCGGAGACATAGAATCGATTGAGGTTTGGATAGATTTCTCTGGCGGTCATCCTTCATGGTGAGTGGACAATTATTGGTGTTTCACAAATCATCAGAACATTCCAGGAGACCTAGAAAATGTCTATGTGCTAAATGCCAATATGCTTTACATTGTTTACAAATATCTCTATTAAATATTATACTCACTTTAAAACTAAACAAGATTACAAAGAGAGTTTGTGTGATACACAAACTCAGAGGCGGCCCCCGTAGGAGTCGGATCCCTATCAGATCCGCTTTGATCTCTCAACATAAACTCTCTTTGTCGCTGCTAAAAAATCATTAAAAAAAAATTATATAAAAGATAATCGACGGAAATATACATCTTCAGTGCTTTGATCTCTCAACGTGGGCCGCCTCTGAGTTTGTGTATCACACAAACTCTCTTTGTCGCTGCTAAAAGTTTATTTTAAAAAAAGTATATCAAAGATAAACGACAGAAATATACATCTTCCGTGCTTTGATCTCTCAACGGGGGCCGCCTCTGAGTTTGTGTATAACACAAACTCTCTTTGTCGCTGCTAAAAGTTCATTTAAAAAAATTATATCAAAGATAAACGACAGAAATATACATCTTCCGTGCTTTGATCTCTCAACGGGGGCCGCTTCTGAGTTTGTGTATCACACAAACTCTCTTTGTCGCTGCTAAAAGTTCATTTAAAAAAAAAATATATAAAAGATAATCGACGGAAATATACATCTTCCGTGCTTTGATCTCTCAACGATGACTGCCTCTGAGTTTGTGTATCACACAAACTCTCTTTGTCGCTGCTAAAAGCTCATTTTAAAAAAATTATATCAAAGATAAACGACAGAAATATACATCTTCCGTGCTTTGATCTCTCAACGTTAGCCCTGTAAAGCCGATGTTCAAGGCAACTGCCACACCTCTTTTATGAGTTAATTACTTGGAAAGTAAATGCTCTAATGTTTGTACAAATAAAACGTGAAATGTGTTGCTATATGTTAGATTTTTAATTGTCTTCAATTAGGTTTCATTTATATTGCATACTAATTAGTTGTTTTTTTCTTTAAATACTGCTTGCATAAAATATTTTTAAAAATTAGATTTTGAGCTTTTAGAAAAAAAAAGTAGCCGTTGCATCAGAACTTTGAATGATCTATATTATCGTGATGTCAGATTTTCATTATCTCTTCTACTTTCTGAGCACTAAACGGGACGGACGGACAGACAGACGGACAGACAGACGGACAGACAGACAGACAGACAGACGGACAGACAGGCCACACAAAACTAATAGCGTCTTTTCCCCTTTCGGGGGCCGCTAAAAATATCATTACTCACAGAAAGTAACAACATAAAACATAGCAGTGTTTCTCTAAGGCATTGTGACTTAGGCTTAAAGCACTTGGTTTTAGAATCAAGAAGTCTTTTCGGGGAGGACTGGGGGGGGTAATTTTGGGATTTTCAGCCTTCCCCCCTTTTCAAATCCACCAAATAGCATGTGTGTATGTGTAAAGAGTGACGATGAATTTCACATGTACAGCTTACAGCAATAGTTTATCTATCTAATGTTGCTTTCAAATGATAACACACCAATAAGTATAATCATTCATTGAGTTCAGATGAATAGTAAAACATGAATTAATCAGTCTCTGAATTCAGATTGGTAGTAAAACATAACAAACATAGTCAATGTGGTTTGACATTGCTGCTAAGGGAAGGAGAGAGGTGATAGAGGAATAGTTTGGATACTAACCCTTTCACGGCGCCTTAATGGGGCAAAAAATTAAATAAATAATGTATGCGTAATTTGATGAAGTTGATTGTTTTTGCTCTGTAAACGGAACGTCCTAGCTAATTTGAAAGCTCAATACCCTCAGACTTTTTGTATCTTTAGATACAGTCTTCTAAAGCCATGGTGACCTTTTGTCTAATGTGTAGGTACTTGAAATGCGTGTACCTTCAAAATATGGTCACTGATGAGTCCTGGATGTGTACTTACAACAACTGGTTCAGCTGTGAATTGGGGGAAAGAAAACTGAGAGCAGATATCCCAGCTATCAAAGTAAGTGGTGTTTGTGTGTCTACTCCCAAACTTAGCACCCAACTGTTGGTGTTTGTGTGTGTTTACTCACTCACTTAGCACCCGACTGTTGGTGTTTGACTAGTCCCTCACTTAGCACCCATCAGTTTGTGTTTGTCTAGTCTCTCACTTAGCACCCATCAGTTTGTGTTTGTCTAGTCTCTCACTTAGCAC
>JADKLZ010079391.1:6648720-6702080 GCA_021533235.1 Biomphalaria straminea
ACAAGTCGCTTTATAGATCCGGCATTGTCCTTAGGGCGATAGAAATTGTGCTTTTTCTTGAGCAGCTCTTGAATTACCACACTACACTGGTAACATACTATAGTCAGACATGGAGATGCTAGAGATGTGTGCGTACTAAAGCATTATAGCTCCGCCGAATGTTACAAGGACCATAATCTTGTTCGGACGAAGCTGATGATCAGGGAAAATGGCTCTTCTAGGACGAGTATGCTAAATGTTGATAGGCTGGCTGACTTACAAGAGCGATTCAGACGAATACTTGAGATTGGTCTCAGAAAGCCCCAGGACGATGATCCAGTGAGTAACAGGAGTCAGCTAAAAAGGAAGTGACAGCCAAAGTTGTGGAGCACTGCAATAAACCCAACAGAGACTAGTTTGATGAGAACAATGTACATCTATAAATATATATTCTCTTAATGGATTCTTTCTGGGAAAAAAAAGGGGCGGGGCATCTCTTGAGTGTCTGGGTGTAAAGGACTACCATACATAATGAAAATAATAAGGAATCTATACAGCATACATAAGGACTGATTAATAACAATGTTTAAAATTACTATGCTGATAAAAATAGATTCTCCTTGTGTCTTAGATTCTATTATTTTACATTGCAGGTTCAATCCATTCCTGGTCACTTACACAAAGACGATGGAAACTATTCAATCAGGATTCATAGCGTTCACAGGCATTTCTGCAATATATTTGCTGGCATTCGCTTTTAGTGGAATGCTCATTTTTGGAGCCTATGTTTTTGGGTATATGTCTCTGGACCGTGCATTATTCAATTTGCTATTTTTCATTTTAGGAGAACCTGATTATGACAATATAATAGCAGACAATAGAGTTCTCGGTCCTGCTTTTTTTCTTATAGTTATGTTAGTCACTCAATACATTATTATGAATTTCTATGTTGCTATATTAAGAGAGGGTCTGGAGCTGGCAAGATATATGAGCTGTGAAAGAGAAAATGCTACAATCAAATATATGTATAGAGTTTTACTTTTATCTCTTGGTATGGCTCCACAAAATATTAGAAAAGCACTTTCAGATTTTCTATGAATGTTATCTTTCTTTGTTCAAAATTGAAGAAAATACTCTTTCTCATGTGTGTAAGTGTTATCAATTATTCTTTTGTAATTGTTTCTGAGTGTACTATGATGAAATCCGTTTATATTTTTAAGTTCTGAAATAATTCATTAACTAACTGTAAAATAACCCTATTATTCTTGTGAACCTAATTAAGTTGATTGACACTAAAGTGTCCAAACTCTAAACAAATAAAACGTTCAACTTACATTCAAAAAGTAAAACCTCACGAATTATCATAACTACAGAATTTGTAAACGGTGAATGTCAATAATGTCAACATAATTAGCCTATATCTTATGACTACCGCATAAATGTAATTTAATTTCCCAATATTTGTCATTACAATTAGCGAAACTGTGCACGGCTACTTTTTCTGTCTTCCAAAATCCTTTTGTTTTAAAATTAAATCTGCAAGTAACTTTTTTATATAGCACACCATTGTGACACCATTGTAATCACACAAACTCAAAGCAGCGCTCATCGAATGCGCCAACGAACCAGGAATAGTAAAGTCTAGCCTTGACCTTGTTTTTTGATCGTGTTTCCCAAACGTTTGACTTATGCGTAATCCTTCTAGACGTTTTGCAACACTGAGTACCCATTTTTTTAGGCCTACATACATTCACAAAATAATTACTCTCCCACAATTCAATTACTGAGTTTATTTTTTTCGCATGCATTGGAGACAACAAAAAACATATTCTAGAAACCATGGAAACAGTTTTTACATTGAAAACGGTGGGCGTGTCGACGGAAGCTAGCACCGTAGGCTATTTGAATTTGTAAAAACTTAAAATAAATAATGAAAAAGATTTAAAACTTATGATATTTTATTCTAATTTATAAACTAAACCGTATGTCAGGTCTTTGTTGAATTACTATCAAGTATTACTGTGTTTATGTATGTGCGTGTCTAGGTAACTTGTAATAATTTTAGGCCCAAGTTCAGCCCGACAGTCACACCATACACATTCAATTATATATATAAAATAATAAACAATGTGTATGATGATTTAAATAAAATTAAAGAATTTATTCTAGTGAAATATGTACAATGAAATGGTGTTTGAATCAATGATAATGATAATCAAATAAGTGGAAATAATAGGCTATACACACATACAATAATAAAAATATAAAGTGATACAATGTAATCACCTTGAATAATTTATAGATCTAATACTCCTCAACACACATATAGATCTGTCCTTCAATTACGATGCCACCAACAGTCAGCATCAGAGTTCATAACAACAAACAGCTCAGCAGTTCATAACATCACTCATCTTAGAACTTCAATAGGTCTGACAAAGAACCCCACAGTCTGGAATCTGTACACTCAGACTTGCAACCGGACACTATGCAAAGAACCTTAGGCTTAGACGAAATCTATAAGCCAAGATCTAAAACAAGAACCCAAGACGTAAGATCCAACACCTAAGACCAAGACCCTGTAGAAAAAATAAAAGAACGGAGTCTTCTAAAACTTCTGATCTAAAAAATAAAATATTACAATTATGAAATACTACCAAATCGAATAGAAATAACTATTCAATTAGAAATTAAAACTCACCCTAAACAGGGGTCAAGATAATCTAATTCAAGAATCAATCAAGGAACATCAATAAGGCTATCCAGTATTATGTTCAAAGAATAATTCAAGAGCTCCTAGAATCACGTCTTGTCTCTAGATCGCAAGATGGAGAAGAGAGA
Source organism: Biomphalaria straminea (assembly GCA_021533235.1). Taxonomy (NCBI): domain Eukaryota; kingdom Metazoa; phylum Mollusca; class Gastropoda; family Planorbidae; genus Biomphalaria; species Biomphalaria straminea. The sequence continues at coordinate 6,651,541 of JADKLZ010079391.1, forward strand.
GACAAGCAGACGTCAATCGTATCGCTTGAGCACTACGTCACCAGAAAAGATGACAAGCACACAAAGGGAAGTCACCTACTATAAATAAGAGGTAATGACGTCATCAAAAGTGTTGAACGCGGCATTATTTAAATGTGATAAACTTGACTATGAAGTTAATTTAATAACTGCGACACCGTACCAATACAGCATTATGGGTAACACTAGTTTTATAAGTTAACAAGGATTTAAAAATCATTTGGCTTCATTCCTCACTTGAAAGCACACTGGCAGCCCTTTATCAATAATAAGACTTTAAACGTATTGGCAAGAAAACTTGATGTAATTTAATATAGGCCTAATAAGTAAGAAGAACACTTTTTTTTAAAAGAAACAACTTTATAACGTATTTTCGATTAAAAGATTTCAATATTATATTGATACTTGGCTTATAGGCTTTTTAATATCTTTTCTAGAAAGTGTTTTTTTTTATCTAAAAGTGACAGACAGACAGACAGACCGTACAAAACTAATAACGACTTTTCATTGTAAGGAGGACGCTGCAAAAAAACACAAAAAAGACGAACATAATAAAAAAACTAAGAATTTTTTTTAAAGAAAATGTGTTTGTTTTTTTCTTGAGGCTTTGAATAAGGGGTTAACAACAATTAGGCCAGGTTCACATCTTACTTCACTTTCGCCTACCACTTTGACGGCTGGACGTTTTGGCGCCGCCGTTTTGGCCCGAGACGTTTTGGCGCCAGGGACGTTTTGGCGCGAGATAAAATTTGACGATAATTTATATAGCACGTAGCTGTTATAACAAAGTTTATTTCATTGTACCATAATATTGTATGTATAGTATGAATTCTAACACCGTAAAGCGATAATTTTTTTAGTAATATAAAGGTTTTGCTTCTTTCATGAATATTGGCATATAATAAGTCAGATTCCTAAATGGTAATGACATGCCATCCTCTTCCTTTTTTTTTTTTTTTTGTATGTGAGTTCTGCTAATCGTTCTGGATGATATTTTCCTATGTCTTTCTAAAAGACATATTTGTTTATTTGAAATTTATTCCGAATAAGTACTAGCTAAGTGTCACACTTTAATATAACGAAAAAAGCATATTTACATCTAAAGCTTTATTACGCAGAATGATGACAATAACTCCACACATAGTAAAAATCAAGACACGGAATGTGGTCAGTAAAAAATCTAACGTGAATCCACAAATGGGAAAAATAGATCGATACAATTCACGACACTAAGATACTTTGAAATGATATATTTTGAGAAATTTGGTAGGGGTGACTAGCACAGAGCACTGGTCGTTGGCGTCATGCGTCTGGCGATTATCTACTTGGGACTGGTCATTACCCGTGACACGTTTGCCCCCCCCCCTTCTCCTCCCGCTCACATTCCTTGTGTATACTCTTTCCTCCATCCCTTCCCTCTCTAACGCGTAAGTCATTAAATAAACCAATGTTAATGTAAACAAATAATTGCTTCATTTTTTTGTCTATCATTGTTTCATTTTGTTTATGTTTTTAATTTTAAAGTAATATCTTGAAAATAAAAGTGTGCCTCAATTTGTACCTTTTAATAAACACACACAAGCCAAAATGCTTATTAAAGAAAATGATGTGAAACACAAATACATATCTACATTTATTTAGTAAATGATAAGTCACATTGATTAATGCACTTGTTATAGTTCACATAAAAAAAGGTTTTAGGAACAGATATAAAAATAATTGCTCAAATAACATATAATAATGTACGAAAGCTACTAATTATTTTCGCTTAAATATGTGTTTAAAAATGTATAACAAACAGCTTTTTTACTATTTTATACCGAGACAAACAAAATATTTTTTCTCCCCCCCCCCCCCCCCCCGCTCCAACGAAAAAAGTCTTGATAACTTCATAATTTTGACTAGAAATTATGTCTTAACACAAACACTCATGCAAAACATAGATATGAATAATTCTTTTTTAAGAAATAATACAATAAACGTACATAATGTACTTCGCGCCAAAACGTCACTATTGCCAAAACGGCGGCGCCAAAACGACCTTCGCGCCAAAACGGCGTCGCCAAAACGGCGTCGCCAAAACGGCGTCGCCAAAACGTCCTGCTTCGCCACACAAGATCGGTCAACCTTGTTTCTCCATCTTCTCTGTCACTTGCCTTTGATAGAATTTCATTCTGATATATTCTTTCTGAAAATATTGAAACCTGCCTTTTTACCTACCTGGCTGGACCACATCGGGGGTCGATTTTGAGTTTGTTTCCACACAAATTGTCTCTGCGGTAACCTTGTTCTATTACATTTTTCAGACATTTTCTTTAGCTCAGCTTCATTCACATAAAACGTTGATGCTCCTCTCCTATATTTCACAGAAAGATAGTGTTGGTGTCTTTGTAATTATAACATCAAGCGTAACATAGGTTACATAGCTGGATACTTTTTATTGTTATATAATTTTTTTTAAAGTCAAATTACCTATAACCCGATATAGCCTACATTTGGATACTTTTTATTGTTATATATAAATTTTTTTTAAAGTCAAATTACCTATAACCCGATATAGCCTACATTTGTAGATCTAAAAGATTCTTATCTTATAAATTACGGACGTTACCTCAAAAAAAAAAAGATAATTCAAGTCCAACGCTTGTCCGTTTGTCAATCTAGTCATGCATTTTAAACTCTTCTAAGTCGTCGTTGCCCTGATTGATGCCTGATTCAGGCCACCCATTCCATGCCTAAATAGCACTATGAAAAAAGGAAAATGTGTACAAAATTGTCCTAGCATATGGAACAAAAGATCTGTGTGTCTTTCCAGGTATTTTATTAGGTTTTGTTTTTATATTGGAAGGCTTTACTTTCAAGTCTTCTACCCTGAAAGATCTCTATATTTAATTATTATACTGTAGATGTTACTCTAATCAAAAGTGAATATTCATTTCTTATGAATCTTACTGCTCTGTTTGCGTCTATTCTAGTTTCTTAATGCTTTCTTGAGTTGAGGGGTCCCAAACAGAGGATGCATCATTCTATTATTGGCCTAACCAAAGTAAAATAATATTTTAGTATTATGTTTGATTATATTTGATTTGTAGAAATCTCTTTGAATAAACCCTAATGCTTTGATTTTTGTTTAAATTAACATAATGGGGGCTACATTTTTTGTTTATTATAACACCTAGGTATTTGGGGATTTAGTCTGTGTTACTGGTTTACCATGAATAAGATAGGTTCTATTTATTTAAGTTCTTTTTTTTTTCACTCTTTATGATATTCTTCTGCATGGAAAGACATGCTCCAATTTGATTACCATTTTCTGTAATTCATCTAATTCTCTTTGTAACATTTCTTTATCTTGTGTATATACATTATGCCATCGTCTGCAAATAATCTGACTTTAAGTTCCTGAACTGATGCAATTTGGTATATCATTAAAGTAAATTGAAAATATTAGTGGACCTAAGATAGTTCCTTGATGATTACTTTTACTGGTGTTGATTTAGAGCCTAATTGCTCATTTTATCTAAACCTTTTAAAAAATCATCAATTAGTCTTAGTTGTGTTTCACATGATCAATGTGTTGGTATGGAGTAAGGACATTATGTTTATCTAAGTGGTTAATGATGTTGCTACATCTTATGTGTTCTAGGATTTAACAGGTGATGCTGGTTAGTGATACTGGTTGTTTCCTGGGTCAGATTTTTCTTTTCTAGTCTCTCAATACTCTGCCCTGATTAAAAGATGCCTGAAAAAAGTATTTTGAACACTAGCTCATTGCTTAGTTCTGTGAGTAATCTAACAGAAATACCACAAGGTCCTGATGCTTAATTCAGTTTGATGCTGGCTAATAGTTATCGGATTCTTTTCCCTTGTACATTTATAGTTCTTATGTTTCTGACTTGGTTTAAATTAATGATAAGTCTTTGTCTTAATGGGGCTGAGAATGCTGATGCAAAGTATTTATTTAGGATGTCAGCTGTAGTTTCATTATCATTATGTGTTAAATTCTCTTCTCCTTTTTATGGTGCTACTCCTGTGCTTTCCATTTTCTTAGACTTAATGTCTTGGTTTAAAAATACAATTTTTTGTTCACACAAAATATTTTTAAAGTATTTAACAACGTTTAGAAGAAAAGAAGGTGCTTTTGATCAAATCTTTTATAAAGCAATAGGAGCCAAAGATTTTCTTTTTATTAAACATGTGACTTATGCACTAGTACTGATGAAAAAAAATACATGGATGCTTTTGAAATGATATTTATTAATAGAAATGTAAATTATAATAGTATTGAAAGATCATTTCAAAGAGTTGTGAAACATGAGTATATCATCAGACTGTACACAGAAAAACTAATGCATTTGTACAAAATATTTCATAATTTTACAAAAAAAAAATTAATTATGGCAATTCTTTCTAAAATATTTTTACATTAAGTTAATTTATAAATAAGTAAAATGTATTTTCAAAAATTGTTTTAAAAAAAAAGACAATTCCTCTTTTATGAAGCTGATGACTGTTTTGTATGAGTGATTATTTACTCTTAATAACAATGATAGATGTTTAGAGTTTATTTCATTTATTTTTTGACTTGATTAAGAGTTTGCAATCTGAAAAGAGGAATTGTAAAAAAAAAAAGCATTTGAACCAAAAACAAATAATATTTTCTATTTAACAATAAACAACTACTAAATGCAACAAATGTCTTTCTATATATATATATATTCTGAAGAATGTATGAAGGCAATTAAATGAAGTATTAAGTAACAACTTTTGGAATGTAAATACTGGTACATTAAGCACTTGAAGCCTATGAATAATACAATAACTTTTTCCATTTAAAGCTAAAAAAAATGTTTAGGAAATACTTTGTGTTTGGATGCAAGAAATCAATGTGACTTATTAAGTTTAATTAAAATTGTTCACTTTTGCCTTGTTACTATCTAAGAAAATATCATTGAAATCATTTCAGACTTTTCAATATCTCTCAGTGGGCTATCAGAATTCACTTAGGTACTCAGCCTAAATGTTTTGAAAAAAAAAACAACAACAACAACAGCTCAGAGTTAATTCTAATAAATGTTGGTCAAGTTTAAGTTGATGAGAAAAAAGCATTGGGATATGTTCATTACAATGTTCAGATACAGAGGATACAGAAAATATTTAGTGGATTTGAAATTACAACCTATTCACAGACTGAAAGTTGAAAATAAATAATACTGTTTAAAATAGGTGGAACTATGTTGAATACAATAAATGAGGTTATAAATATTTCTAATACATATAAACATAAATGAAAAAAACATGGAAATTAAAACTTGTCTTGTGAAGAAAATGGTCTAACTTCTAATGGCGTATGTCTAACATATCCACTTGCCATTTTTCTTGAGTCTAGATGGTCATACTCATGTACTGTCTCTACACTTTGCTTTTCCCAAAAAGATGAAGTCATGGCTTGTACTGGATAGGGTTTAAAGTTGACCTTTTTATCATGTTTCTCATAAAATAATTCATCTTCCCTGCTAGGTTTATTTTGAACCACAGAATCATAACCTCCTAAGATATGAGAAAAACCTTCAACCTCATGAATTCTTCTAGGTAACAGGTCTTCAAGACTTTTATATCTTTGCAAACTTGGTGATGGTTCAAAATAGGAACCTGAGGACAAAGGGAGATCGGCAGATTTGCGCAAAGGATTATCACTCTTGATTTTTGTATGAGCTATTGGTTGAACTGTCCTAAAATGTTGAGCCTTATAAATGTCTGGAGTTCTAATTGTAGTTTTACTTTTCAATGTTTCTACTTGTGAATTTTTCATTTTCAGCAAAGGTGTTGAAGAAGGCCTCTTTTCTTGAAATAATGGAAAATGTTCAGTCTCTGTGGAACTAATGGATTCATTGGATAAGTTGATGTGTTGATTTGAGAAGTTATTACTAGCCTGATTAGCTTTGCTTAATCTTATTTCAGATGGATTCTTCATAATCATTAGCTGATCTTTGCTAAGTCTGAAACACTCTTCATCATCTTCTGTTGTGTTGCAGCGGTTTAAAGTGTGAAAACTAGATTGACCATCAGATGACATATCATCTGAATCATCTAATCCTAAATTATACCTCTGACTGTTTAAAACAGATTGGCTAAAATGTTTATCCGTTTTTGACGAGGTTTTTTCCCTTTGCATTTTGACCCAATTGGCTGCATCTACTCCAGGTTTAATGAATCCATCAAAGTCTATTTCTTTGTTTTGGTCAAACTCTTTTTCAGGGAATTTCTGAGCTTCTTGGAAGCTTATATATGAAGATTGTATATTAGGTTTTTCTTGTGAAGACTTCCAGGGTGTTTGCCCACAGCGAGCCCAGTCAGCTAATCTGATTCTAGCTTCCATTACTTTCATAGCCTCACGCGGGGATGCCAGAGTTACATGATCACTTTCTCTAGAAGTTGGCACCCTGGCAAGATGTTTGGGTGATACTTTGGGTGTGTCAGGAAGATGAATATGCTGCTTAGTAGCTGAGTTCTGGGTATGAGACCTTGTTCTAGTTACAACAGAAGGTGATGAATGATTCGAACTAGTGGGTGTGTGATAGAAAGTGTCATCTAACTCAACTTGATCTAAATGTGGAAGTGGAACTGATTTATGTGCAGGTAAATCTTCATTAGTATTCACAGAGGACTTAACATGGGCTCCAGGAAGCTTTGGACTTTGTTTACAAGTGCTGGATTTTTCAGTCACTCTTTTGATAACAGATTTGACTTTAACTGGTGAATGCTTTTGATGACTGGCATTACTAACTTCTGTCTCTGTCATTTGTTTCTTTGGATTCAATGAAGCTGAACTGGTAATACTAAGTGATCTTGATGACATGATATTATCAGAGATTTCATCAATGGACTGCTCTAGGGCAACAATACAAGATAGTTGCACAAGCCTGAAAATAACAAAATACAATATAGTTATTTTTTAAATCAATGTTAATGTACACAAGTATTTTTATATGTAACAGATGGAATATAGACTGTGATTATATTGAATTCCACACTAATCTTCAGACTTCAAGACAAGCCTTATATGTATAAAGTTTACATATAAGTAAGCAATAAGTTTCATTTATATGGTGTTACATAATATCAACTGACATACACAGAATTAGATTTAGGTACAGACACTGTAATTGTAATCTGACCAATTAGTAATAGTTTGATTTACATAAATACTAAGGGTGATTATTTGAGAACTGACACTTTTATATTATTATTATTATTATTATAGCTTTTGTATAGCGCTACTTTCATGCTTATAGCATGCTCAGAGTGCTTTGGTCCAATCTCATTTGTGGACCAGTGGGGGGGAGGGGGTATCTAGGAGTTGGTTTCCCGTGCTGCCTTTGGGCGATCAGTAAACACAACACTGCCCGAGTCGGGTGTCGAACCTCGAGCCCCCTTCTAGGTAGCCAAGCAAGCCAAGCTCAAGCCGCACTTAGCCTCTCGACCACGCTTCCCATATATATATATATATAAACATACAATATTTTAACAGAAGCTTGAAAATATATATAATTAAATATAAGTTGTATGTATGTTTTTATGTCTTTCATAGAAATCAAAACTCTTTGGCCGATCTTGATAAAACTTGGCATAAATGTTCCTTAAGATAAAATAAGATAATTTTTATTGATACAATCTAATGGAAATTCAGTTTGATTACAATTGACAACCTCAGCATAACTACTGTACAAAAACAATATTGATGAAAAATTCAAACAACATTCACATACGAACACACATACACATTCACAACCAGCGCTTTATGAATTTGACTTCTATGTACTTCTGGATGACAACAGCTGACCTCGTAACACTCTGACTGAAAGTGGAATAAAGGAGTTTAAAAATTTTTCAGTTTTAGTCCTAATGGAAAGGAAACGACCACTTCATTCAGATCTTATGTAACAGTTGTTTAATGGGTGCATGTTGTCTTTAAGAATCATGAGTGATTTGGAAAAGCATCTTACTTGGAAAAGCTCTTTAAGAGATGGTAGCTGTACTTGAGTGATATACAATGCTTTTTTAATTAGTCTATTTATTCTGTCTTTGTGCCAGTGAAGTGTTACCATACCAGCAGGTGATGGCAAAGTTAATTAGACTGCTGATGGTTGCTGTGTAGAGAGTTTGATTATTGTTTTGTCTATGTTAAATTTTCTCAGCTTTCTAAGATAGAAGACTCTCTGGTGAATTTTCGTGTATAGATTTTGACAGTGTTCACTCCATTTCAGTTTGTTAATGATAGTTGTGCCTAGATATTTATATTCTTGTACTTGCTCTATGTTTTGGTTTTCTATTTGAATTTCTGCAATATGGTCTTTGTTTTTCCTAAAATCAATAATCATTTCTTTAGTTTTCTGAACATTTAAAATTAGAAAGTTATTCATACACCATTGGTAAAATGTGTTAATTGTTGAATGGTACATATTTTTGTCACTGCAATGAGGCCAATGATTGCTGTGTCATCAGCGAATTTTATGATGGGAGTGTCAGCTGATAAGCTCTGAATGTCATTTGTGTATATGGCATACACTACTGGTGACAGGACACAACCCTGCGGCCCTCCAGTGCTAAGTTCTCTTGTGCCTGACACATGCCCGTTCACTTTTACATATTGTGGGCGATTGATGAGAAAGTTTAAGATTCCAAGCTTGTATGTTTTTGCTAACGTTCAATTCAGATAGTTTTTGTATCATGCAAGGTGGTTGGATGGTGTTGAATGCATATGAAAAATCTATGAATAATACTCTGGCATAGTATTTTTGAATATCAAGATGATGGTATAGACAATTCAGCATAAATAGTATTGCATCTTCTGTACTTCTTGACGGTTTGAAAGCAAACTGGTGCGGATTGAGGCGTGCATCAACTTCTTTCAGTAGATGTTTTAAAATCATTTTCTCCAGGCACTTCATTGGAATTGATATAAGTTCTACGGAACGTAGATCGTTGTTGGAAGCAATAATCTTCTTTTTGGGTACTGGAATTATTTCAGATGTCTTCCAAATGGAAGGTATTTTTTTGCGTTTGCCAAGACTTGTTAACAATAGCACACAAAAAATAGAAACCAGTTGTTCTGCACATAGATTTACAAGTTTGCCACTTAATTTGTCGGCTTTGGTGGTGTATACTTGTTTAAATATTTTAATCACTTCTTGAGACTGGATTATATTGCTGTTTTCAAATGATGCAAATAAATCATGGTGGTCTTTCTCGAAGTTGTGGCATTCATAAATATGTTTGTTTGGTCATACAGTGATAGAAATAAAATTGGCATGGAAGGTAGCAAACAAAAAAATAATACTAAAAACCTATTATTGCACATGTTTACCATTGATAAACTTTTTTTTTAGTTAATGCACAATTTGGTACCTTAACTTACAAATAGGTCAAAGTCAAGACTAAAGATACAGGAGCTGTATTTTTAGATGTAAGCATACAGTTATACACCAATAGATGTAGTCTTTAGTCACTAACACAACATTAACATGGGTGTTTCTATAAAGTTTAAAACAAATACAATTGCTAGTTTACTTTAATTTTATAAACTAATAATTACATTTATTTTTTAAATCTACAAAACAAACATACGAATTGTGTTCACTGTGTACATGTACAATGGTAAGACAAGATTTGCGTCACAGGTGACAGTGCCCTTTTGTCCTAAATTAATAGTATCTTATTGTGCACATCTTTTGATTGGCTAGGACTAGATCTATTCCTTTTTCTGAAAAATGACCTTTTAGTTGTACACATGAGCATATAAAATTTAGTCTATTCAGTTGATTATTTCCCCTTCAAAAGTGTTTTTAAAAACATTAGAACTACACAATAGTCTTCAAATAGAATTTTGTAAACGTGCAACCTTTCAAATTACAATGAGATTATATTAACAATGCAGTTGTATTCTTAGATGTACAGAGTGTTTAGTCATTGACTACAATATTCTACAAATATTCTTTAGATTCTAGAACTAGATCTATATAGTTCAAAACAAATAAGTTTTTTACTTGCTAAGAATTGCTATTTGTAGATATCTACAATCTCAGTGTATTCCTCTGTTTTATGTTTACAGGCTAACATTTGGAATATATCAATGATTATTTCATTGCTTTATTGTTATGCCGCACTCATTAATTAGCTACTTAATATACTGTGACTTTGATTTGCATGCAAGCAGTTTACAGATACAATCTGCTTTTTTTTTTTAAATTAATATAGGGTTATATAAGTAAACACAATGAGAAAAAAAAAAAAAAAAGAGGCAAGCCAGATAAAATCATAGCTAGTAAAATGATATAAAAAAAAACTAAAGTTCAAAATTCCTGTGCCACAGCTCACCCTGTTAGTGAAGTTCTAACACAAGCTTTACATCGATCTCTCAAGTCTTCTAAGGCATCAGAAAGTTTGAACGTATGGCTATGTCCTCTAGACTGAAGAAGGCTCATAAAGATAGCTACAAAAAGATTTTAAACAAGAAAATATCAACAACACTTTAAAAAAAAAAAACAAAGCTTCTATTTAGCATAGTTGTATTAATTAATTTGGATCAGTCATCTAATTAAATTTGTAATAGATCTGGACTAACAATAAAAAAACTGTGCGATTAGAAACATTTTTTTCCAATTGTTTTTTTAGCACTATTTCATGTTTTTAGCTTTCTCACTACTCAATGATCCTATCACTTTCTCACTACTCTATGATCCTATCACTTTTTCACTACTCTATGATCCTATCACTTTCTCAATACTCTATGATCCTACCTTTTTCTCACTACTCTATGATCCTATCACTTTATCAATACTCTATGATCCTATCACTTTCTCAATACTCTATGAACCTATCACTTTCTCACTACTCTATGATCCTATCACTTTCTCACTACTCTATGATCCTATCACTTTCTCACTACTCTATGAACCTATCACTTTCTCACTACTCTATGAACCTATCACTTTCTCACTACTCTATGATCCTATCACTTTCTCACTACTCTATGAACCTATCACTTTCTCACTACTCTATGATCCTATCACTTTCTCACTACTCTATGATCCTATCCCATGGCTGGACTGGTTGAGAAAGGAATGGGGGGGGGGGGGATATGTGGGTGATCACTTTGTAAATGCAGTTATAAAAAAAGTTGAAGACCCTGAATTGAACTTGAGGGTTCTAACCTTATGAGGCCAGTGCACTAACCACTGTATGAGAGAAGTTCTAATGAAAATAGAGGTTTTATAGTTATCTAATTGTTAGTTTCAAACTTTAAAGCAAAGTATAAAGGGGACTAATTTGACGTACTCCACCAAGTACAACTTCTTTCCCATGTTTGCAAAACCAAACAAAATAATTAATTACCAATAGTTAATTAACTGGTTAATTTTTTTTATTGATTCTTGGTTTGTATTAAAGGATGAAGCTATCAAAGAAAACTAGAAGACTACAAAACATATGAAAAAAGTTTATGATGATAATAAAATCATTCTACTCTACTTTTAGTAGAAATTGTAAGGTATTCCTTCATTTAAGTCTATTTTAACCATCCAAGTGGTTACATTTCAGCTAGATCCAATCCGAGAACAAAGAAGAACTAAATCCAATGATTTTGGATGTAAGTTATCAGAAGGATCTGAGGAATCGTATAGTAGTATCATCAACTTTGTTGTTAATTCTCAATATTAAAAAGTGATACCATCTATATTCAGCACAATATAGATGATAGTGAATAACCCATTTCTTTTTGGAGATAATGCAATGTTTAAAAAATTGCCATTTTCCCACAGCCTGTATCACAAAGACTAGCATTTTAGAATTTTTTATCTTTACAACAGTCATGTTTTGAAGTCTGTAAGATGGTATATTGTCCATCCAGAAAGATTATAATAAAATCAAGTTTTAAAAAAAAGGTTATATAGAAATGTGTACAAGATTCACCCCATTTTTAGCGGCCCCCGTAAGGGGAAAAAGCCGCTATTAGGTTTGTGCAAAATGTCCGTCTGTCACACTCAGGGCGCCGAAACTAGAAGAGATACGAAAAATATTTTTTCACCATTAAATGCGGCTTGAAAAGTTTAGGTGCAACGGCTACTTTTAGTTTTCTAAAAGCAAACCGTTTAATTTATAAAAATTATTATGCAAGCGATTTTTTAATAATAAAACCCCAATTGTGAAGCAATTACGTAAATCTTAGGGAGGAAATGTTACTATATGAAATGCTCTTGGCATGTAGATATCACGCACATTTTTTAAAATGAATTTATGTCTGTCTGTCCGTCTGTCAGACTCAGAGCGCCAAAACTAGAAGAGATACGAAAAATATTTTTTCACCATTAAATGTGGCTTGAAAAGTTTAGGTGCAATGGCTACTTTTAGTTTTCTAAACGCAAACCGTTTAATTTATAAAATTAATTATGCCAGCGATTTTTTAATAACAAAACACCAATTCTAAAACAATTACGTAAATGTAAGGGAGGAAATGTTACTATAAGAAATGCTCTAGACATGTACATGTCACGCACATTTTTTAAAATGAACTTTTAGCAGCGGCTTTCGTGTACTAGCGTAAAGACCGGAAATAACAAGATTCTAAACTAATTTCTTAAATTTGTAAAAAAATCTGATTTTTTAAAATAAAATTGTATAATGCCCCCATTAAAATGAAACTAACATATTTTTGTGCGTTTTGTCTGTTGGTTAGTCTGTCCGTCACGATTAGAAAAAAACACTAAAGGCTTTTGAAAATATGATTTAACCTTTACTGTTCTTTCAGAAATATTGCGATAGTTTAAGGATAGGAGCATACAGGAATTGAGCCAGGGACTTAGAAGGAACATCCGAAACATCTTGCGAATAGGCGGATCTGACAGGGATCCGACTCCGACGGGGGCCGCCTCTGAGTTTGTGTATCACACAAACTCTCTTTGTAATCTTGTCATAATGATCAGTTTGATATCGATATATTAATTAATATGTAAAAACATAATGAACCAAATCTATAATGTATGACAAATTGTTACCTTTCATTTTGTCTGCTGTATCTAACAATTGTTCTTTTAGCTCTTGATAAGAAATCATTTCTAAATCTGGCATCTGATGGAAAATTTTCATTAATAATTAGATTATAAAAAATATGTTTAATCCACACAAAAATTCAACTTTTAGTGATATCTACATATTTTATTTTACTAATACAAGTTTTTTTTTCATTGCAATAATCTTATCAAATCTCATTATTACGTAGTATTGGGAAAATGCAGGTCTAGCCAGTGCATTTATTTCTTGGGTGAAAATATGATTCCTATTCCAAGATGTGTTTGCAAGCTCAACCATCATCATAATGGACTATATGTGTCAACTAACATCATCTAGAAAATATTGTGGATTATTCAAATCATTGAGAACAAGTGGAGAACACTAGTTATCAACAGCAACTCTTATCAGTTCCATTAGTCTTGCCCCTGTACTGTGCTTTTGAGCCACTTTATGGTACAAAAAAATATGTTCTTAGATTGTGAAAAAAAGTTTGAATATTTTCAATTTTTCAGAAAATATTATGTTTATTCATTTAGCAAAAGTTATATATTTCTATGCAATACTGTACTTTTTACTATTATCCTTTATGCACTGAGTAAAATGAGTACTACCTAGATGCTGAGACACAAACTAACCTTTATGACTGTCTGGTCAATGGCCAAATTGGCTTGTGTCTCCAAGTCACTCAGCATTTTGGCTCTCTCTTCTCTAAATTCTTCCTTTAACTTCCTCAGATTAAGTTGATACTCTTCCTCTAATTCTTTCACTTGTTCCTTTAATGTTGAAATGATTTGATTTTTTTCTTGAACTTTCATTAGTTCCTGAATGCCACAAAAATACAATAGAGAAATCATTTGTTGAAAACCATTTTCATTTCAAATATCTTAGGTTCTAGGAAGACTAAGGAAACTTCGGATAATTATGCAATTTATTCCAGATAAAAACAAAGTTGAACTAAAAAAAGAAAATTCTCAAGTCCTTTTAAAATAAAAGAGAATTTCTAGGAACCACTTATGAGGGCAAAGACTTTGCATTTATGTACAGGAGAGATTTTTAAAAAAAGGATTAATTGCTAACAGGAAGAAAAAAAATAAACAATCGCTGCATATGCTGATGGCTGGACAATACATGTACACTTAACACACAAGCAGTTTTTATAACAACAAGACAAGTTGATCCTATCTTTTGATGCAAGACTGAAAAGTAGGGTAAATAATTGCACATCATAATATCAGCAACGTAACCTAATAACATCCTAAGGGTAATGATACATACTTTGTCATGTAGTCTCTTAGCTTCCTTCATGTCCGCCTTGTATTTTCTGTCCATTTCATTACATTTTTCTTCCAAAATTGTATGCTCTTTTTTGACCTGCTCCAGATCAGAAATGCATTGCTTCAGTTTTTGTTTCTCTTCAATGTGTCTGGCTTTAACTGACTCAATAAACTTGACAGCAGTGGCACATTCTTGGCAAAACTGATTTAGAAATAAAAAAAAAGACTTCATTACAAAGCCTAATTTCTGTTCAGGATCACTAGAAAAGATGCTGTTCAAAAAAGTGTTAATTATAAACTACTAGGTCAAAGGAAAATAGGAATGAAGAAACTGGATAAGTTTACATTGACTTATTTTTAAATTATTACAATTCTACATGTAAAGAAAATTATGTTTATTATATTTAATTGAGTACCACATTTTTTAAAATAATATTTTAGAAAAATACAAAACTGTTTGCATAAATTTAAAAATAAATGTACTGTGGTGTGGAATTGTATTGATAAAGTCTCCCGTTTTTTACTATTAATAGTAAATATTTGTAAAAATAAAAAAACACTTTTTGAAAAGTTAATTTTAAAAATTAAAATTTTTATTTCCAAAAAAGAAATAAGTAGCTGTTACACCAGACCATAGCAAGATCTAAGTTATCATGATACTGGATTGTCATTACTCTTTTAAAAATCATCCAAATGGAGCGGATGGACGTACCACACAAAACTAATAGCAGCTATTCCTCTTTCCGGGGCTACTAAAAATGCAAAAATGCAACCTATTAAAATACTCAGATGTTAAATTTAGTAAACATTGGTGGGTTGATTTATAAAGATAACAAACATGTTACATTAGAGTAAATATTTATCAAAACATTGGTGGGTTGATTTAAGAAAAAAAAAAAAAGTTACATTTGACTAAATATGTATCCAATGGAATGAGACTGTACATACCTGTTGCCCATGCTGTGTGGAGTTTTCCCTTGCTCTGTTCAACTCTTCTTCCCACTCTTTCCTTTCCTTCTGTAACCTCTGCCTCATATCTTTATCTAGCTCCTCTCTCATTTCTTTTATCTTCCTTTCCATCACTATTTTCATTTCCTCTTTCACATTTTTTCTTTCTTCTAAAACCTTGTCTTCTAGTTCTGTAGACATCTGATCCACAAATTTAACTCTTTCTTCCTCCATTTTTCTCTTCACTTCATCCCTCCACAGTTGAACCTCCTCCTCCAGTCTGGACTTTTCCTTCAACACTCTAGCATTCAATTCACTAACAAATTTCTTTTTTAAATTTTCAAACTCAATTACAAGTTTCTCTTTTACTTTCTTATTTATCTCCTCTTCCTTAGACTTCTCTAAATCATTTAACTGCTTTTTCCATTTTTCTGTTTCTACCTCAAGCCTTTGTTTAACTTGTAGATTAATATCCTCTTCTTTATTTTTATTGATTTCTTCTAGAACCTTGTTCCAATTAGATCTTTCCAATTCAAGTTTTGCTGTCAAAAGGCTGCCCATTTCTTCTTCTTTCTTCTTTTCTTTATTACATGCTTCCTCCCTTGACTTCTGCCTTTCTTCCTCCAACTTATTTTCAACGCCTTGTTTAATTTCACTATAGATGTAGTCTCGTGCTTCTTGAAGCCATTTAGTTCTCTGTTGCTGAAGTCTTTGTTCTACCTGTTTCTCTAATTCCTCACTGGTGATTCTGTCTTTCATTTTCTCAATTTCTTTTTTAACTCTTTCATTAACAGCATTCTCTATTTCTCTTTCTCTCTCAAGCAAGTTTATTAAATTCTTCTTCACATTTGATGCCTCAGATCTATTCTCATTTTCTTTTTTTAGTAGATCTATTTCTTTCATGAAATCAGACTTAGCTTTCTGAAGAGATTCTTCATGTTCTTCTTTTAATTTGATCACCACTTGTTCATACTGTTGAGAAAGTAAAGTTAATTCACTAAATTTGTTTTCTTCACTCTGCTTCAATTTCTGGATTAGATTAAAATTGTCACTTTCAAGATTATTTTTAACAATAGAAAATTCCTTTTCTAATTCATCTTTGACACATTTCTCCACTTCTTCTTTTAATAGTTTCTGTTGTTCTTCCTTCTCCCTAAGCAATCTTTGATAATTCTTAAGTTCTACATCTAATTCCTCTCTAACTTTTATCTCACATTCCTTGGTGGCTTTCCTGACCTCAGTCTTCCATTCCTCTTCCAACTGACATGTCAAGTGCTGAATCTGACTGGTGTGCTTCACTTCAAGTTCCTTGACAACATTTTCTAGTTCCAATTTTGATTTCATCTCATACTCTTTCATGACTTGTTCTAACTTGACTTTACTCTTCTCCTCTTTTTCTTTCAGGAAATATTTCAATTCATTTTGAAACTTGTCTTCCCTTGTTTGAGCTGCCTTCTCAAACTCCTTCTTGTGCTGAAGTTTGACTTCATTCACCACAAGCTCATGGTTAGCTTTCAATGAAATCAATTGAGACTCTTTAATCATCAGCTGCTCCTTCAATGTCTTGATGACTTCTTTCATCTCCTCCAAGTTCAGTATATTCTCATCATGTTGAGAATGAGAGTTTGCTGTTGACAAACTGTCTGACACTTTATTAAAACTCATCTCATTAGTATACAAACAGTTTCTGTTTTCATCCCCTGTGTCATCTTCACATTTACTCAATGCAAGTTTCAGCTGTAGTTCTTCAATCAAGGCATCCCTTTCTTGAAGCCAAACTTTAAGTCTACCAAGTTCTTCAACACCAAAATCTGTTTTATCTTCATGAGCAGCATGTCTGTCTTGAGTAGTAATTGATCCTTTGGATGCACTCAGGTCAGTCGGGGTCAAAGAAAGAACTGAAGCCTGCATTCGTTCATCTTGATTGTTGTCTGTATTCTTTGTAAGATTCAAGTCAGGTGTTTTTTTCTGCAATAATTGTTCATTTATTATTCTTGAGCTTTCATAGGCTAATAACTTCTCCTTTATTTCTGTTAATTCTCTTTCCTTCATAGATAGTACATTCTCTAGCTCTTTTTTTTCCTTGACCCAGTTTTCTTTCTCTAAAACAAAAACAATCATAGAAGCTACATATGGTACAAAACAAGCTAATGTTGATGAACATAAGCAATATTTGGTATTATAATTATAATGTGATATGCCTATAAATAAACTTTTTAAAAAAAATGGATCTTTCAAAATAATTTTAATCTAATGCAGTGTTATTCTTTCTTATTCTTGTCATACATTATTATCTTGCATACAAAAAAAAAAGGTCTGCGACAAGATGTCTTACTGAATATGAAGATGACCTTACAACACATAATGTATGTGTGCTATATTGACCTCAAATGTTCTTTGCATATTAGTATTTGCCAGTGCTGAGTCCTTTTATTAGACTTTATTTGACATGTCTCATCCATTTTAATACAACTTTTTTTTACAAGAACGTTTCTAACTATGAGTAATCAGTGTAATGTTTACACCAAAAGGAGACATTTCTGAGGCTTAGAATGCAATACAGTGGCTGGCACCAGGACTGCATCTACTAAAAATTATTTTTTTAATTCCAATTAGTCACTTTTCTTTTTTATTGCATCTGAAAAACTCTCCCTAACAACTTCTATTTCTTTACTTCATAGATAGTAAATTCTACAGCTTTTTTTTTGGTCCTTGACCCAATTTTTTTTTCCCTAAGAACATTACCAGTACCCCTAAACTCCAGCTGGCTAAGGGGAGCAGACAGGTGAGGCAGGGCACCAAAAGAGCTACTAATATAATGCTAAGCTCATTAATCTCATTATATAATTTTAAACCAATGTATTTGATATGCTTGTAATCCAATATAGTAACAACAACAACTGGTGACATTTTTGAAATTTCTATAATAGACATAAAAAATCTAGAACAAATTCTTAATGTTCAAAATCAAATAATGAAGCATCAAATACCTTTGTCCATGTCTAGTGAATGCTCTTTTCTACTACTGTTTTGGACAGTACGAGACTCAAGAGAATTTTTCCATTCTTCTTGGGCTGTTAATATCTGTGGTGATTAAAGATCAATTTTACTTTAAAAACTATATTACAAGATCCATAAGTTTAAAATTATATTAATAAATATTGTTATAATCCTGCTTGTACAGGGACTCATATGGTGCACTGTTAGACAAAAGACATGAATTGCTTAGACATAAATGTTGACATTAGACCAGAAGGAGAAGCAACAGCAACAATGGAGATGCGCCCAAGTATGCAGCTGATGGAGAAGCTATGATATAAAAATAATTGTGAATGCCTGGTTTCAAAGGAACAAGAATAATATTTGCTAACTTCTATACGAAAGACAATTTTTATATACAAATATCTAAAAAGTAATGATTGGATCTTAATAAGATTTAGAAAACTAATGAATTTATATAATAAAAGGGGCAATATTACATTCTAAAAAAAAACAAAAAAACGGAAGATCCTAACAAGAATAAGAAAATAATATAAAAATAGCTTTATAAAAAAAAAGAACAAAGATCATAGAAAAAGGAAATAGTAATAGGAAAAGGAATGAATATCTAGAGAATATCTAGAGAATGATAGAATTATTACATCCTATTAGAAAAAGAACTATTCTTTATTTAATAGAATAAAGAATCCAGTTTGATTTTAATAGAAACAAAAAGTTAAGTTATATAAAATCATATATAATGTCAGAGATGATACCTTGTTCAACTCTTTGTCTAGTTGTTCTTTAAACTTGACAGATTCTTGTAATTCATAATTTTCATATTCTTCACATAACTTGCTGTACAAGGTTTTCACATTGTCTAATTCAGACAAAGCAGTTTCTAGCTCTTTCCTAAATTATCATTTAATATTAAGTTAATATTCAGTTTTTTTCCTGTTGTGTAATTGCTGTCAAATATCAAAGTCTACATAATAAATCTAATAAACTAAGTCTACAAGAAAAAAAACAAAAACTTACTTTAACTTATTGGTTTCTGCTGTGTATTGCTCTACAAGCATTGATTTCTCTGAATGGTGCCTTGCTTCAATTTCAGAGCGTAATTTATCTACACTCATTCTATGAACTTCTTCCAAAGTTCTCTGGCAGCGTTCTAGAGCAGAACGTTTGTCTGCATCAAAGTCACTCACCATCTGTGAAATCTGCATACTAAGTTCTTGGTTGATCTCTGTCAGTCTAGCTTCACTGGAACCAATTTCTTCAATTCGTTTTTTATAATCCTGTTTTTTATTTAGATTATACATATTTTTAATTTAAACCTTTTGGTTTTATTTAACAGGAGCAACAGTATAATATTATTTACGAAATATATCTATGAGACATTGTAAAGCATTTGACTTCTGAAACTATGGGTCTCAACTTCTACTTTTATGAAGACTCAGATTTTAAATTTCTAGATTTTTAGGGAGACCCAGAGTCCATCTAACTCTAATGGATACTGGATTACATTGGAGAAATTAAGGCGGGTTGATCTTTATGCTGGCCACACAGCAATTTCATTAACTATTGGCCATAGATCAAAAGAGCTTTTATATGACCTCCTCTCATAGACAGCAGGTCTGAAAGGGAAATCTTTCCTAAAGACATGTACAAAGAGAAGAATACAAATGCTAGATCTATTTTAAACTTACTTATCTTAAAAAACAAGTATGAAGAATATTCACAGATTCACACATGATTTTATACATTTATATTGTACAAACTTACTTCTATTTCTTCTAATAGTATTGTCTTTTCTTTCTTCAAGTTTTCTATATCTTTCTTGAGTCTAGACTCCATAACATTGCTGCTGAAGTCTTCTCTGCTACTTATGTTCCTTTCTAGAAGAAGTTTCTATTAAAAAATTAATATTTTTCATTAGCATTTCTACAAGAAAATGTCAAAATTAATCTTAATTTAAAATTTTCATTGAAATAAAAAGGTTTTGTATATTTTCTAAATTATGTATGCATATGTGGAACTCAAATAATGCAAACTTGCAAACATTGAAATTCCACTTAATATGAATTCATTTCATTGTTATATCTTGTGATTTTAGACAGTTATGCCCAGTTTCGATAATTTAAATAAAATAATGTAAATTTTTCAAGTGTACACATTTTTCATCTACTGATATCAGCCACAAATGATTTCTAGCACATCATTATGTGTTAATACTTCATGCATGTGCCTAATGACCTTTAAAGATTAGCAGAGTCAAAAATCTTTCCTCCCCCCCCCCCCACCAAAACACACACACACCCAAACAATAAACACTGTTCTGTAATAGTAATCAATTGTAAAAATCCTAATTCCTTTTTTTATCAAAAAATCAGAAAATTCTAAAAGAGCTATAGAGTCTACATTTTTCTTCCTTCTCTGACTCAACAAAAATCTTTGGTCCATGTGGTAGTGTTTGCAGTTTATATCCAGTGGCCATGGCGATCTGCGAGACCTTAAAAATCATTGCCTCTTGTCTCAGCAAGAAAGAGACACATGAGGGCAACAAAGAAGGTCGTGGTTACTTGCTCAAAACCTTACTACAGGCTTTGGAATTTTTATTTGATTTGATTTTTTGAATTTTTATTTGATTTGATTTTTGCACATTGGAATATTTTAGGCTATTAATTTTTCATGAATCCTTCTCTGATACTTATCAACAGGGCCTTAAAATGTATACAAGTTACAATTTAAGCATTAAAATCATTTTAGTTATAAAATATATTATATTATATTATAATTTGATATTAAAAATTCTAGGGTTTAGTTAATAATGCTCATTAATCATTGGAGATAAAGTGACCAGGAGCTTGGTAATAAAAAAATTCAAAACAACCTGTTCAGTTACTGTTTTCTCTAAATCTGAAAGTTTTCTCTTTGTTTCAACCAGAGTTTCCTTTAAGGACTTGTTCTCTTCAATCATTGTCACAAGTTCTGCTCTTTTCTGCTTATTGTTGCTAATACATTTCTCAAGCTCTGTTTTAAGTGAGGTGACCAAAGCATCAGATGTTTTAGTTATTTCAGTCCTGCAATGATTATTAAAGGTTCGTAAAATCTCAATTATAATAACCAAGCTGCACTTTGCATATGACTATTGCATTCTAATTCACAGAACTGAAAAAGCTGCAAAGGTAAGTACAGGAACTGGATAAGGCTAGTAAGCTCTATGCTACGCAAATGAATGCTTAGAACAGAAGAGATCAGGAAGATAGGGTGTAAATAAAAAAAGATGATCAAAAGACAAGAACAATTTAACCAGTTCCAAGAATTTACATACCTCTGAAACCTTTTCAAAGACAAAGTATTAGAGATATGGAACCCAGCGAAAAGAGAACAAAAATTTGAGATTAAATGCTGAAACAAAAACTTGGTTTGTTAATATCACATTTAGCCCATTATTCATCAGAGTCAGCCTTTGAAAGTCATTTAAATCCATGAGCAGAATATAAGTGCTTGTGAAATAAGATGGAGAACAAAAACATCAGGGTATTGTCAACAAGGCTACACAAAAGGATTCTTTGTGCCATACCAATGAAAAAAGTATGGTCCAGAAAAGAAATAAGTTAGGATTAGTTAGTATTTCATGCCACTATGAAGACCCAGATGCCCATAGCCTATTTTGTCACATTTTTGTTTTAATTTTTTTAAAACAGCTTTTATATAACACAGATTTCATGCTTTTAAGCACGCTCAGAGTGCAAAAATCCAATTTCATTTGTGATCCAGAGGGGATAACTTGGAGAAGGTTTTTGGTGTTGCCTTTAGGCGCTCATCAAACACAACTAGAGCATCAAATTCTTTTTATATAGCCATGCTAAGCCCATGCATGCTAAGCCTCTCAACCACACTTCCCACATCTGAAACAGAGAAAGCTGCAGTGCACTAGTGGTCTATTTCAAAAATGAACAAGGCTAAAATCAACTAGCACTAGGAGCTACAAGGTACTCAGGATACAAAAGAAAGGCAAGAAAAAGCTGGTTTGATAAGTAAAAGAAACTACAAGACATTTTTTCCTTTGATAAGCTCTACACCAAGCTACACTCCATATCTGATAGTATGCTCATGCTCATAAATGAATGTAGAAAGCAAAGTAATAGTGTGTAGTATAAAATGGTACATATTTTATACAAATTTCTGAAATCTGTTATAAATTGACAGAAAAGAATATTAAAACATTTTTTTTAAGATCATTTAAGATCACAGGATTCGAAAGTATGTGTCAAACAAATACATTTTGGTAACTCTGGATACTAACTTTGCTATTCAGATTCTCAAAAGGGCAGAAAAAAATGTGCTTGTAAAAAGAGGTTAGTCTAGGGTTATCCGTAGATTTAGTTAGCTGTGTACTCCTACAAATATCTATTACTAGAAACATTTTTCCCTACCAATGATTGTTGGTGTAATCTAAATTCTTACCTGCCCATGGATGGTGGTGTACTGAAATCTAGTGTTTTACGTATCCCCAAGTCTGTCATGGAGTCATCCTGAGATACAGGAAGGTTACTATGAGTGAATACACCAAGACTTGTGGCAGACTCAAACATGTTCAATTGTTCTTTCAGATCTCTAATTTCACTCTATAAATAAAAAAAATTAAAAATTAACTTCAATTTTTTTTTGGCATCATGATCACTAACCACAAACGAAAGTCAAGTACAAGTTAAAATAAAAATGGGTCAACTAAAACAAAATGCTATTGAGAATAACAAGAGTAATAGGTAAAATATCCCAAATTTATTTTTTTCACTAGGTTTTAGCATTCAAATTTCTAGCTTTAGCTAGTAAATTTGAGACATTAGCTATTTGCACAACAGGAAAGATTGCAATCAGGTAGAATAATACTATTTTTTGCACAACAGGAAAGATTGCAATCAGGTAGAATAATACTATTTTTTGCACAACAGGAAAGATTGCAATCAGGTAGAATAATACTATTTTTTGCACAACAGGAAAGATTGCAATCAAGTAGAATAATACTATTTTTTAATTACAAGATTATAAAATATTGTAAAGTATGTATGTCCCATAGCTTGACTATTAAAAGGACTAATTTTAAAAACCTGAAATGAGTGGCATAAATCATCAGATAACTTCTTGGCAGCTTGTGTTTGCTGAAGTTGAACTTTCAATGTCATCATTTCTTGGGCTGAAGCTGAGTAACAAACAAATTATGAATAGATAACTCATTTCTAATAAAGTATATCCTTACACTTTTATTTCACATTAAAAATTCAAATGGCGAATTCTCAAGCAAACAAACAGTCTTTAATGCCCAAAGTATATTTTAACTTCCTATTTCTGAAACAGAACTACTACACCATCACTTGTTTAACAAAGGATTCTATATTTGTAAGAATGTATGAGAATTTTAAATTAAAATGAAGAGTAGTGTCAAATTTTAAATCTACCATTTATTAGAGGACTAGATAAAATATAGATTTTAAGCTTCCATTTTTTTACAATTATTATTATTATTATAGCTTTTATATTGCGCTACTTTCATGCTTATAGTATGCTTAGAGCGCTTTGGTCCAATCTCATTTGTGGACCGGGGGGGGGCGCGGGGGGGGGGAAGGGGGTATCTAGGAGTTGGTTTCCTGTGTTGCCTTTGGGCACTCAGTAAACACAACTCTGCCCAAGTCGGGTGTCGAACCTCGAGCCCCCTTCTAGGTAACCAAGCAAAAAAGCTCAAGAGGCACTTAGCCTCTCGAACACAATTGCACGATTGTTAGCAGGTCATCATGGGGTCCGATCGCTGAAGTGACCCTGTCTCTAATCTCTTGGTTTTCGATGCGGTCTTTGAATGTGATGCCTAGGATCCTTCTGTAGCATCTCAATTCCATTGCTAGGATCCTCCTCTCTAGCTCCTCATTCAACGTCCATGACTCGCAAGCATATAAAAATGTGGCCATGACCAGGGAGAGCATCAGGCTGATTTTGGTGCCGAGAGCTAAGCCTTTGTCTTTCCAAATTATTTTGAGTTTAGAAAGGGCTGCTGTGGACTGGGCTATTTGGGCCAATAGTTCGGTTTTTGTTTCCTCGTCTGAGACAATAGGTCTGAGGTATATGAAGCTATTAACACTAGTCAGCTGTTCACCTCCAATACTAATGCCTCTTTTAAAGCCCTGTTGGCTATTGGTCATAATTTGTGTTTTTTTCTGCATTTATTAGCATGCCATATGCTGCGAAAGTCTTGTCAATGCGCATCAACAGATCAGCTAGCTCTTCTGTCCCTGCTAGGCCATCAATGTCATCTGCGAAGCGCAAGTTAGTAATTCTTCTTCCTCCGCTGCTGACAGTACCTTTAAATCCATCGAGAGCATCCTCCATTATCCTTTCAAGGAAGATATTGAAGAGTGTTGGTGAAAGTAGGCAGCCTTGTCTTACTCCAACTGTGGTTTTGAACCAGTCCCCCAATATTGTTGTTAAAGTACACCACACTGGTGCCATCCTTGAAGAGGTTCTGGATAACTTTAATTATGTTTTTATTAATGTTGTACTTTTCCATTGTCGCCCAGAGTGCCCCGTGCCATACTCGATCGAAAGCTTTCTTGAAATCAATTAAGACATCGAAAAGATTCTCTTGGTGTTGGAGATATTTTTCACAGAGTATTCTGAGGTTTAGGATTTGTTCTGTTGTGCTGCGACCTTGTCTAAAACCCACTTGTTCTTTTGATATGATGATGTCTGCAATCGGTTTACAAGGTCTGCGAGGTTTGCACAGACCTTCCTTCAAAGAACAGCACCAGGAAAAAGAAGAAGAGTCAGACAGAGAAAACTATGGGAGGACAACATAAAAGAATGGACAGGCCTACCATTGAAAGAGGTTTTAAACAAGGTAAATGATAGGGAGGAATGGAGAAAGACAGTCGACAAGTCTTGCTTGGTGCCCCAACGGTCCAACAGACTAAGGGATAGGTAAGGTAAGATGAAATATTTAATACAAGGAAAAAGCAGGATCAAAATTAATCAGTATTGGACTTAAATTCCTTAGTGCTAAAAATGTATACTAACTATTATTTTCTTAATATCCACAACATATCTGTATTAAATAAATAGTCTTGTTCAAACAATGTTGAAATAAACTTATTAAGCAAACTTACTCTGTTCTAAGAGAGATTGATACTGTTTCTGGCTATCTTCTAAGCTTTTGGCTAGCTTGTTAATAGTATCTGCTCGAGAAATTTGATTTTTCTCTAATTCTTGTGTAGTGTCTCCTAATTGCCTTTTCAAACAAAGTATCTCTTCTTGCTGCATTAAGAAAACAAAGAGAAACATATAAAATTAAATTTAAAAATTATAGCTTTTATATATTGATACTTTCATGCTTATAGCATGCTCAGAGCACTATGGTCCAATCTCGTTTGTGGATCAGTGGGGGAGGGGGTATCTAGGAGAAGGTTTTTCCATGCTGCCTTTAGGCATTCAGTAAACAACTCTGCCCGAATCAAGTGTCGAACCTCAAGCCACCTTCATAGCCAAGCCAAGTACAAGCATATTTTACATGTCTACAGTCTCCCTTTGAATTAATGTTATCATATTTGTGCATTCACTATCGGCCTCCTAAGGTGCCTCTCAACAGAGCATCAAAGGCATCCTCAATGGACCTTCCTATGGTGGAGGACTGAATAAGCTATTGCAGGATAGGCTGTTGTCCTGTTGATTCATGATGGTTCAGGCCGAACTTTAACTCACAGTGTCTCTACTGTATTCTTTTGAATGTTACAACCTTTTCAACATATTTGGAAAGCCACATGTGTTTGATCTGTATGGTTACATGTGTATTGTACACAACCACTGGATTTTAGTCAAGGGCTTTTAAAAAATAGGATTTCAGTCTCTAAAGTCTTTTGCTTCAGTAGTATTCATTATCACAGCTTATAAAATAGGTTTAGACAATTCCAGATTCTGACTTAAGTCTTCTAATGTCCTAATATCACAATTTTTATCATCACTTTAAAAACATTAAAATGCTTTTTCCTAGAAAATATTTTCATTTACATAATTTCAAATAATGCAATTTTTCTTTCAAAGTTAAATAAAATGTGTGCATGATATAAATATATAGATTATGATTGTATAGTTTCAATATTAAAACATAATCTTCTAATCACCCACAATAAGGCTGTTGAAACATAATAAAGAACATTTGTAGAAGTAATTAATTGAGCTTAATGTAAACCTGTAAAGATATTTTAGTAGAACAATTTTTATAAATGTACCTTTTTTTCTAAAGCACTTTTAGTTTCATCTAACTTTTCTTTAACATTAAGTAGCTCTCTTTCATAGCGTTGTGTCAGACTAGATAGCATGTTTTCATGATCAATGCGTGCTCTACTTATACTGTCAGAATTCTGAAGATCTTCAATGTTATGAGTAAGATTTTCTATTGTTGATTCAGCAGTCTGCAATTTTTTTAAAAGCTGTAAAATAAAAAAGGCCTGAATTATTCTTAATTGTCATCTCTTTTAAGTTTGTATAGTTTATTTACCAATTTGCTAGGTTCATTATAAAGCACATTTTTTGCAGTCTCAAACTCATGACATAATGTGAAGTGAATAAATAGATTTAAATAAATCATTTGTTCATTTCTTTGAGAAAAAATTAATTGATATATTTTTTTATGCATATTGACCTCATCCTTTGAATTTTTGTATGCTGTTATTTGTGCTTCAAGAGCTTTGATTTGTCCAGTAGCTGCAGCCTTTTCACTTTCGGCTTGTTGTAGAAGAAATTTGCAATTCTTTAGGCTTTCCGTTGTGCCTTCAGCATTTCCTGATATAAAAAAAAAAAATTCAAACTATATCTATTTTTCAAAACTATATACATTTTTTTTACTAAGGATATCTTTTAAGATGCTATTGTAAAAATGTGAGAAATAAAAAAAAAAGATAAATGATAATTTGATCTATTGTAAGATTAACTACAAATGTAAGATCAATATTTGAATACTTTTTTTACAACAAAGTAATTATAAATTTGATACAAAACCTGTTGCCAGAGCTAGCTTGTGTTTTAAAGATCGAATTTCTTTGCCCATATCTTCTTCCTTTTCTTCTAGCTTTTTGGTCAGTTCTTCAATCTCTCTCCCTCTTGCTCTATACAAGATATTTATTTGTTCATAAGTTCTTAGTTTTTCTGGCAAATCTAAAAGGTATAAAAAAAATTAGATTTTTAAAAAATATCCAATCTTAAAATGAGATTTTACATTACGACATTCTATGGCCACTTTCAATCACAAAGAGACTATGTTTCATCTCACAGAAATGACACAAAAGCCTGTGCATCATCTATAGTTGCCCACACAGCAATCTCCCCTACCCAAAACAAGCAGCTAATGTGGGTGTTGCGCTGCAAGTTTAGTTTAGCCCTTATTTGTTCTCAAAGTAGACTCCCAAAGCTCTTCCCATGTTTGGGTATAGCTGCAAGGATTCTGAGTTACAGCATTACATTCAAAATGGCGCTCTTAACACTTTTTGTAATCTTAGCGGTTGGATGTATAAAACCAGAAATAAAGTGATATTTTTCTTTTAATAGCACATATTGTTACCTTAATTTAAATAGTGCTAAGTAATTAAGCTTTTAAATTGCATATATGCTTTTTTGTAAACAGAATCTGATAATTGATGAGAATATGAAAAGTTGAGACAGTCTTTCTTTATTGGAGCACATAAATAGATAATGTAATTGTTTCTGTTTCAAAGACCAATTAATACAAAACAGCATGTTCCCAACAAAGAGTAAGTACCCACTGTAGTTTCATAGAAGATGTTCTTCAAAATTTCATTTGAAAATATCTACATTCACCTGGATTTCAGCATTCCAATTTTTGATTTGAAAGTCAAACAATTTATCATTCAGTTGATGTCTAGTGTTTTTGTTTATTTTTTGATAACCTATTCTTCAGCAATACAAAAATATGTCTTCAAACTTTCTTCCAACTCCTACCTTCTCCCATTCTATGACACTAAAAGTTTTACTTCATTAGTTTTCAGAGTACTATATCATAAATAACAAAGTTTTGATTAGTTGTAAGCAAAGTAAAGTCCCCCCCTTCTTTCAGACCTTGTGGTCTATAGGGTAGATGATGTAAAGGTCATCTGATTCAGTGGACTCGCGCCTCCTAAACAATTCCATAAAAGAAGTCTTCAAATTTAAATGAATTACAATACAGACTAAATCTAACTAACAATATTAAATGCATACATTAAAATTACTTATTGATACTATTTTAAAATATAGCTACACATCCATTTACTTTAATTAGAGAAATTATTTTGATAAAAACATGCAAACAAACATTTGAATCTTTTTCCATAATTGCTAGCCCAGTCTTAATTAATTTTGTTTTATAACAAATTACTGGATGTTACAAATGCAAGTAATAAAGAGAACACTAAAGCGTCACTAGATTCAGACTACTACATCCCTACATTTACATCATCATCACATATTACCTTTCTGAAAAAAATCTATTTGATCAGTCTGTATATAATATTGCTCCTCCCCTGCATCTTCTCGTCTATTTGTATACAAAACTTTATATTGAGAGTATGATTCACCAGAAGTATCTGAAAGCTATCATAAAAAGACAAATGATATTTAGACAAATATTTACAAAATAAAAAGTTTAATATTAAAATTGATATAAACCAAAAATTTATTTATGTGTTCCAATGTTTTTTAAGAGTCAAAATTTCTTATGCTAGCAAATAAAAAAATAATGCATGTTCATAAAAAAGTGAGGCACTGAGCACAGCGTTTGAGGTATATATAAATATTGTTTATTTAACTGGTACTAAAATCCCTGAAAAAAAGAATGTCCTCTAGTTATTAAATGGTAAATAAATGGGAGATCTTTATATTTATTTGGTCTAGGACACATGATCAGACAATGTATCACAGCAAACAAGGCACTACTGTAATGAATCAGAAATCAGGATGCAAAGCAGTACTCTCTGGTTGGTCGCTTCTCTAGCAACAAACCAATTTTGCTTTGTTTACTATCTCATGTAGGCGAGTGGCTTCACAAGCAGGAGATGATAGTTTTCATTTCCAAGTGTAAATACATGTACCATTCTGTACATATGACTGTACTCTAATTTTTTATTATAACTCTATAAAATGTATTTATGTTTATATATGTTAGTTAATATTTGTATAAATTAATGTTTTTTAATACAATTTTAGATGTTTTCAAAGAAAAATCTGCAAATCAAGTTCGACAGAAACAAAGAAGTGAAGGCCTGCAAATTATTTTTCTCATTAAGCACTAAGAAAAGTGCAAAGTGGCAAGGGACCATAGTATATTTTAATATGCAGTATCAAAACTATCAAGTGGCACAAGTCAACTAGAATTTTACCACATAAAGAAATGTAAAGATTGTTTACTACTTACCTCATTTATGTGAGTTATCCCTTGATTGAGGGGCTGAACAACACCAGAAGATGGAGGAGCAGTGGATGGTAAAGGAGGTGGCGATGGAGAATGTGATTTTAGAAATGAGTTCACAGCAGATTCTGAAGGATTTTTATAAGAATATGCTGCTTGACTAACAGTTGGTGATGACGGTCTTTTGTTTGCTTTTACAGAAAATCTGTCATGGTTTCCTGTTACTATGTTTTTTTGAATGGAAGGATAATAATGGTGAGAAACTGATACAGGTGTTTTAATCTGCAGCATCCATTCATCATTACCAATTTTCTGGGAGTCTGTTTGTGCCACAAGAGCACTGAAGTCTTGTTTTTTTTCATTGGATACATTAGTCTCACTTCTTGGATTAACAAAGTTTTGAAACTGTTCATACTTCTTGTCAGTATTACCTATCAGAAATAAATAACCATTTACTATATTTCCCTTAGTTATATAAAACATTAGTTGTAAGTTGGATAATCATGTTAAGAATTACATGCAATAGAGCATTAATCAATGGCCCTACTTGATGTAAGTAAAAAGAAAAAAATAGTATAAATATATAATTACACACTGTATTACTTGCTATATTATACATACAGAAATATGTATGGTATTACCTATAGTAGAGCGTGAATTAAGCAAGCTTAAATATGATCCTGATATATCTTGATTGTGACCATTATGAGTATTAAATACACCTCTGTAATCAGGTTTGTGGTTTGCATTTGTTTCAAAGTTGAACTGATTCTCTTTCAAGGTTATGTCTCCATTGTCTTGAGATTTAAAGCTCTCATCATTTACATACTTTTTTTGTTTGTTAGTGCCATCAGGGTTGACTACTGAAGTCTTCCACTGCAAACTTTGAGGGGGTGACATTAGTAATTGTCCATTTCTCTTGATATCAAGATTTTGTTCATACAGAGAAACATGACTGTAAACAAAATATATAAGATATAGACTACTTTCTGGGAAAAAAAAAATTGCTTGATTTGATATGAGAAAAATGAATAGAATAACTTAAAATTATTTTAAAAAATATAAATGATTAATTACAAAGAAAGAATGCATAATACAATTTTGAAATTAAAAGTATTACAAGAAAAAAACAACTTGACCTGCTGTTGTGACTTTCATCAAAAATTTCATCCTCAGAAAGTGTCTCAGAAAAATCTTTAAATAAATCCTTAAGCTCAGATGCAATGGCATGGTTGAACTGAAATTTAAAAAACACATTTTTTCAACTATTTTACTAGTTTTATCTTCCAGATGGGCTAATACATATAAGACCAATAAAAAAAAAAAAATGTTAATACTTTACTTTCAATACAGATTTTTTTTTGCTTCTATTATAAGTGGTATTGGATCTTGGTATTGGCTTGGTAATAGCAAATAACTATGATTAGTTTTTTGGTGGTGTATCTCGTGTTGTAAGTGTTGATAAACTATTTATTTTAACAATGCATAATCAAAGTTATAAATGCTTCTTTTTTCTAGTACAAAATATTATCAATATGAAGAAAGTGTTAGATCTAGAGCTTTACTCCATGACATTATTATGGCCACCGTCAGTCGCAAAGCGACTATGGATCATCTCATGGAAATGAGATGAATGCCTGGGCATAAGCTGTGGTCGGAACGATGTCGCCCACACATCAGTTCCCCCCTCTCCACGCAGCTGATGTATCCAAAGGAACGGCAGTGCCGATACAGTTTGGGGTCAGCAGCGTCGCAGGTTCTGCCAGAGTGTAGCACTGGGTGCTGCAAACTGCCTTAGGGTCGCCAGCTCCTGATTTTTCCTCAGGGTTGACTCCCGAAGCCTTTCCCTTGATTGGGTATAGCTGCAAGGCAGCAGAGGTTTGAATTCAGAGTTTTCCTTCTCCTAGGTGGGTAGCCAGCCATGGCTAACGAGCCCCTCCTGCCCGAAGCTAACTGGTTAAGGCACCAGTTTCTCGCCTGTGCCCCTTCTCCTGTTAGTAAGAACAGTTCCGCCGGACTCAATATCTGAGCCACACGTGAAGGCCGGGAGTTGGACTGGTTGTCAGAGGCTATTTGAGACGCATGCCATTAGGAAGCATTTTATAGGTAGTGGAGTGCTTACATCCATTACCACTTCCGGCAATGACAACCTTGCGGAACCACTCCATGACAGCAGCACAAATAAATATGTATTTCAAAATTAATTAGCAACAAAGGACAGTTGAAATGAAGATAAAATGCTACTCATAAGATATTTAGTTGGTTATAGTGGTCTTTCAATTTTGCATCCTTGACATTATTTAATTTATCACATTTTTTTTTACATTTCTTCCAATCTTTCCATTTTCATTAACTTACATTTTTCTTAAAAGTTTCCGTATTTCTCCTTATTGTTTTCTCTTCTTTTCTAAGTTAATGTATTGCTTTCTCTTCTTTTTTTTATGTTTTTATGTCAATTTCAATGTATCTTGTTGCTTAAATTACTGTGATAAGCATTAAAGCATTAATTGTGAAAATGACCAATGATACATCATATATATAGAGATGGAAAATGTTTCCATTTTCAGAGCCGGTAGAGGTACAACTGACATGATATTTGTTCTGCGACAGTTACAGGAAAAATGCAAAGAGCAGAACCTAAACCTGTACGCAGCTTTTGTGTACCTCACCAAGGCTTTTGACACAGTCAGTCGCGATGGTTTTTGGAGGATTTTGGCTAGGCTGGGGTGCCCACCTACGTTCCTATCCATTCTCAAGCAGTTTCACGTTGGACAGAGAGGCCAGATCAGACACAATGGTGCTCTTTCTGATCACTTCCCAATAGAAAATGGCGTGAAGCAGGGCTGTGTACTTGCCCCTACTCTATTCGCTATCTTCTTTGGCGTAATGCTGGGTCAAATGAGGCAGCGATTGCATGAAGGCATCTACATCCGGTTTCGTTCTGACGGCAACGTGTTTAATCTCCGACGTCTACTATACCACACAAAAACAAAGGAGATGGTCATAACGGAGCTTCTCTATGCCGATGATTGTGCCCTGCTAGCTCACAATGAAAATGACCTCCAGAAGGCAGTAAACGAATTTGCCTACGCTGCCGCCTCTTTCGGTCTTTCTATAAAACTCAGGAAAACAGAAGTCATGATCCAGAAGTCTCCCAATGAAACATACTCAGCACCAAGGATCACAGTAAACGGACAGCCCCTTAACGTGGTAGACCACTTCACATATCTTGGTAGCATAGTGTCAAATGATGCCTCACTTTCAAGGGAAGTTGATAACCGTCTGGCCAGGGCCAGTAACGCTTTTGGACGCCTTCAGGCGAGAGTTTGGAAGAACAAATCGCTTTGCCTACCTACAAAAATAAATGTCTACCAGACGGTGGTTCTCTCAACCCTTCTATATGGCTCTGAGACATGGACACTATATAGAAAACAGCTAAGACTCCTTGAGCGCTTTCACCAAAGATGCTTGCCCTCCATCATGGACATACGATGGCAAGACCGCACTACAAACAGCGATGTCCTTGCGAATGCCGGTATGGGCAGTATAGAGGGACTTCTTATAATCCGACAGCTACGCTGGGCAGGGCACGTATCCCGTATGGGAGACGAACGTATGCCAAAGGCGGTCTTTTTTGGTGAGCTAAAAGGTGGTCGACGTAACAGAGGCGCCCCAAGGAAACGCTTCAAAGACCAGCTTAGGCATCAGCTTTCCTTGGCTGACATAGAAGAGAGCACCTGGCTGCATGCAGTGTCAGAACGAGACAGCTGGAGGTCACTCACAAAGGCCGCGGGATACACATTTGAGACCAAAAGAAAATCTGTCGCCGAGGACAAACGTAGACGACGAAAAGAAAATCTAAACCGACCACCTGCGGACAATGGTTTTGCTTGCCCTGGATGTGAAAAATATGTAGGTCACAGCTGGGACTGCACAGCCATGGGAAACACTGTATTCCTCACTAATCTTTGGATTCGAAGACAAGCCTATTATATATATCTATATATATTGTTACGACCTCGCCATGCGCATCGCAAGTCTGGCTAGCGCACCTCTAGTGAACGGACTATAACAAGATGTTTACAAGAGAGTAACGACTTCCGCCCAAGGCTAGAAGTGGAAATAAAGACACTGTAGTAGTAATGAAGATGTTATTTGTGTACCTGTGATGTCTTGTCAATAAATATATGTCTCGTTGAGTTGGCCTTGTCTCTTATATTATTACAATGGTGTCAGTAGTGAGGATTTTATAGGCAACTCAACGAGCAGAGGTAGGATTTAAACACAATGACATCGTTGAAAACATTAGACCAACTCTCAGTTAAAGAGCTTAGAAAGGAGCTCCGTAACCGATATCTGCTAAGTGGTGGTACCAAGGAGGTGCTTACAGCTCGTCTCCGGCAAGCCTTGGTAGATGAAGAAGAAGATCTGGATGCTTACTTGTTTGAAATAGAACCGGATATTTATGAGCTCATTGGCAAGATGCATGAAGGTATTGTTGCAATGTTTGAACAAATGAACAGTATGGGGAACAAGATAGATGAAATGGTATCACAAGTAGAAGGCCAAATAGACCAAATTGATCAAATTGAGTCGCAAGTAAAAGGAGGAATAGACTTGTTGATGAAGAAGCCATTGCCTGTGGACTGGTTGGTGAAGAAGTTGCATGGTCAGGACTGTGGCTGCACAAACAGTGGTGATGGAGACGCTGGGAATTGGAGCGCCGTCTGTGACTGTGTTGTGGGCAAGTCTTGTGGTTGTGACTTTAAAGACGAGGAACGTGACAACGATTGCTGCGACGATCTCAAACGGAAAGAGAGAAATGAAGAAACTGAAGTCTGTTATGTTCCCGAAGCGTTTGTTCCTGTTGCACCTGTTACCAGTACCTGTATGAGCCGGACAGATCAAGACAACGTTTGGTCTGCGTCTAAGCCTATTGCTGTAGACCTTGGAGACCTCTGCCTATCTGCCTGTGCTCACGAGGGAAATGTGAAGCTCGAAAACTGCATCCAGAACTTGAGCATGAACTGTACGTGCGGCGCATCACACTGGGAATGTGGATGCCAAGAAAACCATCAACAGGGCATGTGTACATCTGCCATCATCATTGATATTGGCATAGATGAATGTCAATCAACCCACTCTAAATCTGAGCTGTCAAGAGGAAGACATCTCCCACTTGAACTGGAAGAGACCCATCTCCTGGACGTGAAACTGTTGGCTGGGGATGACTGCGGTGCATTGGACTCTGTTTGCAACGTGGCTGCATGTGAACCTGTAGTCCCCACGAGAGACGTCTGTCGGGATGCTCTGCTGAAACGGGGTGTCCTACCAACGGCTGTGCTGAAGAAAACAGTGCTCGATACTATTTCGTGGAGTGTCAAACAGCCACGCCATCGTCTCAACAACAGCCTGGTCAACTGGAGAAAGAGAAAACGACGGCTGCGGAAAACTGTGCCGATGACTTCGTGGGCAACAGGCACCCTTTCGCCTGTGGCTCCCACTGATCGACCTCCACCTGAACTGTCAAACTTCAGCTGCAGTGTTTTTCTTTTCGGGACGAAAAGTGTTAAGATGGGGGCAATGTTACGACATCGCCATGCACATCACAAGTCTGGCTAGCTCACCTCTAGTGAACGGACTTTAACAAGATGTTTACAAGAGAGTAACGATTTCCGCCCAAGGCTAGAAGTGGAAATAGAGACACTGTAGTATAATGAAGATGTTATTTGTGTACTTGTGATGTCTTATAAATAAATATATGTCTCGTTGAGTTGGCCTTGTCTCTTATATTATTACAATATATATATATATATGTATATATATATATATATATTATATGTGTTACATTGAGATTCTGTAAATTTCTTTTTTTTTCTTTTTCAACATAAGCTAATTGATACAGCTACACTTAAATATAAGATTTGTTTAAGAATGAAAAAGTTTTCTTTTTTACATTTTTTCCTTTGTTATATTCTACATCAAACAACTCAAACACACCCATTACAATTAAGAACTATGTGCACACACACACTGTCATATGTTTACTGAGAAAGTTTGTCCTCAGTTTGCTCAGTTTGATGCTCCCACCACTTGATGCCCTGTGCATGTTGCTAGCTACGCCACTATCCCTTATGAATTAATGTGGTAACCTGCCTATCTTTAAACTCAATGTGATGTACCAAACAAATAAAAAGGGATTCAGCTCTACCTCTGGAAATATACCTGCAAAACTAGACAGGTGTCAGGTAAGGTATGTCCATCCATTAGGAATTAATGTGGTAATCTGTCTATATATAAATTAAAATATGATGGACTAAACAAGGGGAGTGAGTTGTTTAGCTCTACCTTTGGAGATATACCTGTACAGCTTGACAGATGTCTAGTCAGTGTGACATAAACCACTCAAAGATCAAGACAAAAACAAAGTAAAAAAAATGTGCTAGCCATTGCTGCTGTGTATGTGAAGTGCATTTATAATGTAAAGCTTCATTTCTATTTATATTAAGCAAGCCTTGTCTTAGTAAGAAAAGAAGTTTGGTGCCTATTCATATTCTTTAAAGCACATTATTTTATTTTAAATATAAATGTCAATACATTTAAGCCCATGAAATCCATTACAGATATTAATAGAGTCATGTTCACTTTATAAATATTAATAGAAATGTAGGTTCTACAGTGTACTTTTTACTATCTTGCCAACTATCCAGCAGTGAGACCTGGTCTGTGCTGAATACGGTTAGATAGTGAAAAATGGCTGGACAACTGAGCGGATCTGAAGATCAGAAAGACAACAGATCTGGTGCAACCCTAGATATTCCTAAATGATCACACATTTTAAAACAAAACCTTTATTTGTATACAATGAATGATTAAATCGAATGAGTCAGTATATACTTAAATAATATTAATATAGTTAGAAAATGAATATTATGCTAAAATAAATAAAACAAGTTTCATAAATAACCTCATTTTGAATTTGTTCTTGTTCAAGTTGAGCATCAGCTTCTATTTCCTTTCCATTAAAAAAAGCAGAGACTCCAGGACCTACCCCAAAGCTTTCGTTTAGACTCATCATATATCAGGATGTGAAGGGGTAATAATCATCTATGGCTGAAAAAATAATAATAAACAAATTTAATGCCTAGGTTTCATGCATTTTGAGCTGAAGAAAACCTTTCTCCTGGTGTCTACAATGCACTTTTTCATAGTAAGAAGAGTTCCAATTAATTTAAAGCAAGGAGGGTTGAACAGGACAATAATAAAGTGTTTTCTTGTATTCTGAGCTTTAGAAATGCATTCTTCTAGCATCAAGAAAGTATTATCTATAATATTCTAGTAATATGCCAATACAATGATGCAAAGGACATTTGATTTGCATTTTATATAGTGCACATAGATTTGTAATTAGTATAACTGTCATCTATGTATTAAATAAGATTTCTTATTACTATTTTTTTATTTGTCATCAAAAGTCATCTAATTTACCTGCATGTATATAGGATTTACACACCAGCTACGTTCATTCATTTCTTCCCAGTCTATTGATTTTTCCGCCAGAACTTCAGAACCCTCCTCCTTTCATTCGTTTATTCTTTTTTTTTTTTAGTGATCCCTATAATTCATCTACATTTTAATCATCCCCCCAACATACTTTTAAACTTGTGAATTATAGTATTTAATGTGTTGAATTGAATGGCCCACTCTTTTCATCTCTCATTCTTTATCTCCTCTCTATCACTCTCTCTCCCTTTCCTTTTCTCTATCTGTCAGACCCTTCCCCTTTTTAGGCACCCTGCATAACGTAATGCTCTCTTATTTAGACTTTTTACTTCAAATGGTCTGCTAGGCAGTGTAATTATGAAATTATTTTTTTCATCTTATGAAAGTGCATGTGTGTGTGGAAAAAATGACTACAATTTAAATTGTAAAGACTGTGTTAATGATAATGTGTTTCAAAATTTTATAATGACTAGATTCACTAGATCGTCACTAGATCTACATCTACAAATAGGTCTATTAAAAGCGTGTGTTTTTTTTAGAGGGGGTACATTTTATAATACAGTTTGTGTAAATAAAGTGCCTCTCTAAATCTAGATCCATGACTGATAAAAAAAATATAAATATGTAAAAAGTGGATTAAAATGTGAATAGTGATGTTTCTTCTTTCAAACAGTTAATTTGAAAGTAAAACCATCTATAATATATATATATATATATATATATATATATGGTAATGTATCATTTGGGAGGGGTGGTTCCATATATTGAAAAAAGGTAGTATCAGTTAGTAGTTGATAGATGATTAGATCTAATCTGTAGAGGGACTAAATCATCTCATCTCATCTCAGCCTGTGGTCCCTACTGGGGCATAGGCCACCAACCAGCTTTCTCCAGGCATCTCGGTTCTGGGCGAGTCTCTCCAACTGTCCCCATGTCTTGCCCATCTGCTTGGCTTCTGTTTCCAGATCGCGGCGCCATGTGTTCCTGGGCCGTCCTCTATTCCTCTTTCCTTGGGGGTTCCAGGTTAGGGCTTGCCTTGTTATGTTGGATGCCGGCTTGCGCAGGGTGTGACCTATCCATCTCCAGCGTCTCTGAAGGATATCTATTTCAATGGGCTGCTGTTTTGTTTTTTGCCACAGTTCCTCATTCGAGATCTTGTCTGGCCAGCGGATCATAAGAATACTCCTCAGGCAGGTGTTGATGAATACCTGGATTTTTTTGATGGTGGTGACAGTGGTTCTCCAGGTCTCTGCTCCATAAAGTAGTATCGGCTTAACAATGGTGTTAAATAGCCTTATCTTGGTGGTGGTGCTTAATTCCCTAGATCCCCAGGTGTTCTTCAGCTGATGGAAGGCTGCTCGAGCTTTACCAATGCGGGTTTTGACATCTGCATCTGTTCCGCCATGGTGATCTATAATGCTGCCTAGATAGGTGAAGCTTTCCACCTCTTCCAGCGCCTCACCTTGGACTATAATGGGTGTAGTGTTTGATGCCTTTATTTTGAACACCTTGCTCTTTCCTCTGTTTATGGCAAGACCCATTCTAGCGGAATTGTCTGCAACACTATTTATCTTTTCCTGCATCTGCTGCTGTGTGTGGGAAAGAAGAGCTAAGTCATCTGCAAAGTCGAGATCATCTAACTGTTTCCACAGTGTCCACTGTATACCGTTTCGCTTCTGGTCTGTTGCTGTCTTCATGACCCAATCTATGGCTAGTAGGAATAAGAAGGGAGAGAGTAAACAGCCTTGTCTCACTCCTGTTTGGATTTCAAATGCCTCTGTCAGTTGTCTGCCATGCACTACCCTGCAAGTCATCCCTTCATATGACTTTTTGATGATGTTAGTAATTTTTTCAGGCACTCCATAGTGTCTTAACAGTCTCCAGAGGGTCTGTCTGTCCACACTGTCAAATGCCTTTTCATAATCTATAAAACTGATGTAGAGAGGGGAGTTCCATTCCATAGACTGTTCCAAAATTATGCGCAGTGTTGCTATCTGATCTGTGCATGATCTCTCCTTTCGAAAGCCGGCTTGTTGGTCACGAAGGTGTGGGTCTACAGCATCTTTCATTCGGTTTAACAGGATGCGATTAAACACTTTCCCTGGAACGGACAGTAGCGTTATCCCTCGATAGTTGGAGCAGGAACTAAGATCGCCTTTCTTTGGGAGTTTGATGAGGTAGCCCTCCTTCCATTCTGGTGGCACTTCTTCATTTTCCCATATCTTGCAGAAGAGAGGGTAAAGTAACTTCACACTTGTTTCAATGTCTGCCTTTAGTGCTTCAACTGGGATGCTGTCAGGTCCTGCAGATTTGCCATTCTTTGATTGTTTGATTGCCCTGCGAATTTCTTCCTTGGTGGGTGCACTGCACTTGATAGGTAAGTCTCTTGTAGCTGGGGGTATTTCTGGTGGGTTTACAGGTGAAGGTCTGTTTAGCAGCTCCTGGAAATGTTCAATCCATCTCTTCTTTTGTCCTTCTTCGTCTGTTATCGAGTTACCATTTTTGTCCATTACTGGTCTCTCTGACATGGCAAATTTTCCAGATAGCTTTTTGATGATTGAGTACAGGTCCTTGGTGCTGTTCTGATGGGCTGCTTCTTCTGCTTCTTTTGCCAGCGCTTCAATGTAGCTCCTCTTGTCTGTTCTGATGCTACGCTTGACATTCCTATCTATTTCAGCATATTCTTTTTGTGCCTTTCCTTTTGCTGCCCTTGTTTTACTGTTGTTCACATCTGCTTTCTTCTCTCTTCTTTCCTTGATCTTCTGAAGAGTTTCTGATGAAATCCACTCCTTGTGGGTGTATGACTTGGGACCAAGGATTTCTAGGCATGTGGAGGTTACTGTTTCTTTAACTTTCTGCCACGTCTGTTCTACTGTCTCTTCTTCTAGCAGCTCTTCTAGGAGCTGGAACTTGTTAGATAAGGTGACTTTGAACTCTTCCTGTTTATGCAGTCTTTCAGCGCAACAGTATTGTAGTGTTGGCGTTGGCTGGGCCCACTTGCCCAAGTCTTTTTCAGCTTCAGTTTCACTCGAGCGCACAGAAGATGATGATCTGAAGAAACATCTGCTCCTCGTCTTACACGTACATCTTGAAGAGATCGACGGAACTTCTTCACAGTACAGACATGGTCTATTTGGTTCTCTGTTACTAGGTCTGGTGATATCCATGTTGCTTTGTGTATTCGTTTGTGAGGGAAGACAGTTCCTCCAATCACTAAGTTGCTTGTGGCACACATGTCCGCAAATCTCTCTCCATTTTCATTCATCTCGCCTAATCCATGTTTTCCCATGATCTCTTCATATCCTTTGTTATTATTGCCAACCTTAGCATTGAAATCGCCCATTATGACGAGCATGTTCCTTTTTTGTTTGTCCTGTAGGATGGTCGTCAGCCTATAGTAAAAATTGTCCTTTTCCTCCTCTTCACTGTCGTTTGTAGGGGCGTAGCATTGGACAATGTCTAGGTTAATTCTTTCCTGCACTGTGTGGAATGAGGCTGTTATAATCCGTGGTCCATGCGCTTCCCATCCTATAAGTGCTCTCTGAGCCTGCTTAGACAGCATCAGGGCTACTCCATGGCTGTGTGTAGCCTCCTGCTCATGTCCTGAGTATAAAAGTAGCTCACCTGAAGCCAGTCTTTTCTGCCCGGAGCCGGTCCATCTTGACTCACTGATTCCTAAGATGGTGAGGTTGTACCTTTTCATCTCAGCTGCCACTTGCGCTGTCTTCCCAGACTCATACATTGTCCGGACATTCCATGTACCGATGGTGGTGGTGGTCCTGGTAGAGATGATGGTCTTCGGCCTGTCAGCTTCCAGAAGACTCTGGCTTTCACTGGCATGCGTCATAAACCTTCCAGCTGGAGGTCCATCCTCTCCCAGGTCCGTGATTTCTGTTGATTTGCTGTTTGGTGTTTCTGTAGCTAGTGTTTTTTTCTACAGGGTAGGGTAGCTAGCCCTACGCCCAACCCTCCTCCTTTTTCCGGGCTTGGGACCGGCATATGACGGAGTTCGGCATATGGCGAAGTTAGAGGGACTAAAGCTCTTCAACAATAGATTCTACTATAGGATCTAGATTATAAATCTATATTAATACAAATTATAAATCTAGTTATAGTATAAGTATATTAATTTAGACTAGTGACAGTTAAGCATTACATACCAGTATTTAAATTAAGTTATATACCGGTATCTATCCACAATGTTCACATATAAAAAAAAAAGGTTTATTTAACTTTTTTTTTTCTTTTACACCAGGACAATTAGATATAGGATAATAGTTGAAGAGCTTTAGTCCCTCTACAAATTAGATCTCTACCTAACTGACTAACTCCTAAATAGAACTATTAATTCAACTAACTGATACTACCTTTTTTCAATATATGGGACCACACCTCCCAAATGATACATTACCATATATATAATATAGAATAGCCATAGACTGATAGAGTATAATGGAGATCTAGACCTAGAAATAAGATTAGAATTAAATATATTATCATTATAATATTACTTATTAGACTACATAATAAAATATAGATAGATCTACTAAAGTACTAGATCTACTATCTATTATTATATTATTATATATTATATTATACTTAATTTGACTTAAGTCTTAAGTCAGTTACTTAAGTCCAAGACAGGTAAGTTAAACATTAGACATTATCATGAATGACATGATTATGACAATTATGTCATTATTTACATTTTTACCTAAATAGTAACTTTATATCTACTATTATGATTATCTATACTTAAACATTATTTACATTCAATTCTTCCATTCCTTACAAAGTTACGTGCATGTACTAGACTCTACATCATAAATAATTATAACATACTCTTATTTTATGATACTTTTTTTTTTACTGATACAAGTTTGAACATGAATCATGAAATTTTATTAGTCACTCTCAAGACGAAGTCAATCAAAAAATTGAATCATAATGTCATGCAATATCATAATAGAACTAGATCTTAGGTAATTTTACCAATGAATCAAGATTCTAATAATACTATAAATATAAGAATCATATATATAGATATTGATCTAGAGGCAGTAGAGGTCTTGTACTTTAGATCTAGTCTAAGTATTCTCTGGATACCAAATCGCCGACATAGTTGTTGACAAACAGATTGATCTCCCTGTTCAGCTTCTAATAACTTACTTTTAATAAGAGTTCTTTTCTAGGGTTGTCAACTTATATTTTTACTGCTATTTATTAAAATGTAGGCTTACAGAAAGAACTTATTTAAAAGAAATAAAAGGCTTTTAACAATTTTGCGATTTTAGTTTTTTTTATTTTACTTATGAAATTATTAATTTTAAAATATTTGTTGATAATATGTGTCACTATTGAAGTAGTGATAAATCATAAATGACATAAATATGCCTAAAGAAAAGAAAACAAGCATTTTGATCTACATTGTACATGTCATGTTGCATTGTTCACTTTTAAACAAAGTTGTGGATTTTGACTTTGTGTTTTATATAATCTAGAGCAATGACACAATAAGTGACAATATTTAGAGACACGTACTAATCATATAGTTCCATGTAGGCCTACTAATGTTTGTAATAAGGTTGAAACTGTTTAGAGTTAAGACGCAGGCTTTTGAGGTCAACAGAGTTGGCAACTTTCTATATCTATCAGTACAAAACTGCTTGCTGCTGTACATCTCGATCTCCATATCAAGCTAGATTTAGAATAATCAAGATCTATCAAGTAAATAGGTAGATCTAGATCTAGTCTAGATACCTAGGCCTAGACTAGTAGTCTATGTCTATTTTGTTTTTTTAATTTTTATTTTATGTGACCTAAGGGCAAGGCCTAATAAGGCAATGAATAATTTTTTTTTTTATAACTAAGGCTAATATTTACTAATAACTATTATTATAATAATTATACAGTCTAGGACAGGCATGTCAAACTCGTATAGGTGTATGGGCCGCATAAAAAGCTTACTATGGCCTGAGGGGCCGCAGCCAAATATCAGTTGCAAAACAGCTTACTAGTTTTATGTAAATTAGATACAATACAAATATAACAATAGAATACAATAATTAATTAATGGTATACCTGTCCCTTAGTTTTAGTAAGCTAAATTTTTAGTACATCTTCTCATATAAATTACTATGATTGCGCATTTTCTACTTTGTCCTGATAACATTTTCTGGGATACAAGTTTATTAATTTCGGGTGGAAGAACTGCTCACAGATATCAATACTTACAAAAAATAGCTAGAATTCTGGCTGCAAATTTCCGCAATTCGACGTACCTTTTTAGGTAAATAACTAAATTTTGGCACAGTAACTTCTTTTTATTTGGCTTTCAACAAAGAATCTGACTGCTATTTTATCAGCTCTAGCTGCACATTACCAGCAGCATTTTCAGAAGACAATGAAAATGGAGATAAAAACAACGAAAATTATTGCTCGTATGAAACGAGATAATGAAAACGGCCAGTTGAAGCATCTACTAACGATTCCAGTTGTAAGACATATTTACAAAATGTTGTAGTTGTATTTAATCTTTTTAGTTCCTGAGACGTCAAATAGGGAACAAGATTTTCTATTCATATTTGGTTTATCCACAGTCGTAATTTTGCTTGAAAGCACTTCACATGATCACATGCAGTTGTGACAATTTTGTCTTTACTTTGAAGTATCAAATACAAGTCTTGCAGATGACCAGTGAGATCAATTGCAAATGCCAAATCCTGAATGCATTCTTCAGTATGGAAATGTTCAACAGGATCAACTTTCATGTTCAGAAACAATACAATTTCTTCAAGCAGTACAACAAATCTATTCAATACTTTATAACAGTAGAGCCAGCAAATTTCGTGTCCAATGTCATTCAGTAACATTTCAGGTCCAATGTCATTCAGAAACATTGAAAATCGGCGATGATTAAGTCACGGGCAAGAATAAAAATGATAGCGAATGAAACCAGTCTTATGACATGTCGGAATTGTAATTGCTGTGCTGTTTCTTGGTGAATGATGGACTGAAAATGAGCAAATTCAAAATTTTCATAAGTCTCTCTTATTTT
The DNA here is from genome assembly GCA_021533235.1 of Biomphalaria straminea. Classification (NCBI taxonomy): domain Eukaryota; kingdom Metazoa; phylum Mollusca; class Gastropoda; family Planorbidae; genus Biomphalaria; species Biomphalaria straminea. The sequence continues at coordinate 6,695,837 of JADKLZ010079391.1, forward strand.
TGCAAGTAGCTGTGCATCAAAACCATTTCATTTCATGGTTGGTGCGCCATCCGTTGTTAGACTAGCTAGCTTTACCAAAGGTAAATTGTACTGCAATATCACCTGTTATTTCTCAAAAACATACTCGCTTGTTGTGGTGTTATGCATACATAGAACAGAGCTCAAGTAGCTCCTCTTGTATCTCAAAATTCCTGTCACAGACCCTTATGAATATAGCCAACTAAACCCGTTTCATTAGTTGACTTATCGAGAGCCAATGAAAATAATTCAAAATCTATTTTGTTCTTTCATTGTTCACGCAAGCTGACTGACATGTCATTTATTTTTTCTGCCACAGTGGTCCTAGTTAACGTTATTTCTTTGAATGCTTTCTCATTTTTGGACAAATTACTTCGGCAGTTTTAACGTTACACTCCTTCATAAAATTCCTTTCACTAAATGATTTGCTATGGCTTGTTCAGTTTAACAAATACTATTTTTTAATTTAAAAAGTTTGTCATCTCTTATTTTCTAGCGTAAAAGTTTAACATTATTTTGATAATTTTTGAGGTGGCCAAGCGGGCCGCATGCAAGGCTGTCGCGGGCCGCATGCGGCCCCCGAACACCGTGTTTGACATGCCTGGTCTAGGAGTCTAGGCTTATTTACTTATTAAAGTTATTTAATAAGGCTTATATTATAAGCCTAATTATTAGCCTAATATTAGTAATATTACAAATAGAGTTAGAGATCTAGATTCTAGCTATGCTAAGATAGCTATAGATCGATGTGAAATTCCGGAAATTCCGGTGTCTAAAAATGCTGTAAAATCTTGAGCGGGGGGGGGGGTGTTCCTTACTTCTAACATAGGTCTTCGTTTGAAATCGATCATGCTCATGTAACCATATCATTGAAGTAAATTCGACTACTTTTGATGATGATAAACATTTTTGTCTTTGAGAAGTTTTGGAAAAAAAAAAAATATTTATAAGTATTATTTAAATATTTTGCAGTGAAAGTATACATTTTTATCTTTACTGATACTCATTAATGGTAAGTCGTCAAGTGTTGAAATTTTTCCTGCTAATAGTATATGTGTCTGGCTACATTCCTACCAATTTTCAGATCGATCTATCACCAACATCGTCCAATCTAAAAGAAAAAAATAAACACTGACCTCAATGGACTTTTTCAGTTTTTATTTTTTTTTTTTAAGAAGATATTGTGTTTCAAACAGAAGTGAAATTATATTCTTATAGCAGATATAATTAGCAATATATATTTCTATACTATTTAAATAGTATAGGATAGAAGACTTAAGAATAAAGTAGCAATTATACACAAAACACTGAACCATAATCTCCAAATACAAAAAAAAAACTTAATAAAATACTCAGAAAGACACAAAGATAAAGGCACATTCCTCATCCCATATGCTAGGACAAATCTGTACAAATGCTCTTTCTTCCCTAGTGCCATTAGAGCATGGAATGGTTTGCCTGAGCTAGCCAGGAAAACCAGTGACTTGGCAGAATTTAAGTCACTGGTAAATATGCATGACTGAATGCATGACGCGTAGGATGTAATCATCTTCTTTTTTGAAGTAACGTCTTATTATATAAGAAAGGAAGATAAGATAAAGATTTTGTACTTTGCGATTTTTTTAAAAACGCATTTGAAAAAAAATTGTTTTAGGCAATTTTGATCCCAATTTTTAAATATTTTGTTATTTTCCGCCATGACATCGCCGCCATTCTGTTTACGCCTCTCTGACATTTCTTGTAGATCTAGACCCGATAATTTGTTTATTTCATCAATATTTACATTTTAAACAAGGAAAGTTCATAAAAATAAATTGAATCCGATTTGTGAGCAAAAGAAATTTACTACGAATGCTAGATCTACAATTAAATTTCTTATTTAATTAATAAGTAGATTTTTATCCTCTACGAAACTCAATTCCAACTTCTTAACTTATTGAGCTGGGGGTGTGTCTCGCGAGCTGAGCGACTGGGCGAGGCGATAACGCATAATCTTTCTTTTTCTATGTCAACCATGTTAGGTCAAAACGATACAAAATAAATCATAACTTTCTAACTATTAAAGATACAGTCATAATTTATATACCATTGGAAAGTTTTTTAAAGTACCAGTATTTTAATGATGTACTAACGAAAAATTGTTTTTCAAAGATAAATTTTTTATTTCACCTCCCTAATTTATATAGGTATATGTAACCCTGCGGGACCAAGTAAAACAAAGGACGTTTGGGCCACGAGGCCTTCATCACCTACAAAACAAAAAAAAAAAATAACAAACAATCAACACAAAAGAGTCTTAAATTAAAAGTTAACTTATCTTTCCGATGTTGTTCTATATCGAGGCAGATAGATATATCTAGAGAGAACAACATCACCGTCATCTGACAGATAAGTCTAGATCTAAATGTAAATTCTAAATCTGTTATTTAATGAGATTTTAAACTTTAGCTGTGTAAGATTTTACGTTATATAGCCTAATAAGCTAATATAATTTATAAAAAGAAAAAAAAAAGAGTACCATTCTTTTTTAAAGGATTTCAAGACAAAAAAATACAAGCACACATATCTACATTTCTTTTCGTGTTGTATGTTTACAATTTATGAAGTATAGTATTCCGTATAGGGATTTTATTACTATTATTTTGTTTTGCATTATTGATCAGCAGTATTTTTAATGAAGCGTTTCTCAAACTTAAGGTCCTCCCATTGGGGTGGGGATGGCGAGTACCTCGAATTGGGGTGGGGTGAAACACTGACAAAAAGGGGTGTTATAGAGTGTATGTGTGTTTTCTGGCGGCGGTAAGAAGAGGTTTTAAGCTAATTATGTTGAATTAATGATATATTTAAAAGATTAGCAACAATGCAATAAATATTTATATAATTTTATAAATATTTATAAAATCTAATTATAGTTGTTGTTTTTTTCTGCAGGTAAATGTTGGCAGAGAATTGCAGTGATTGGAGACAGATGCTGTAATCATCTAATTAAAAAAATAAAAACAATACAAACTGATGTATGATAACATAAGTTAAAGTTTGAGTTAAACAAAAAATTTATTAACAATGCCATTGATTTGTATTATCTGTGAAAGTGAATTTAGTGATTCTTTGGCTCTTAAGAAGCATTGCTTAATTCATACCTATGATAATCCTAATAGCTGTTCACTGTGTGATTACAGCTGCTGTGATTCTAAATTGTTGGAACTGCATTTATCAAACAAACACAATAAAAATGAAAATTTTGTAGCCAACAAGTTAAGTAGAAGGCAATGGGAAGAAAGAAATCTGTTTCGATGCTTGGAGACAAATACTGATAAATGTGAGATAAACAATAAATTGGATAGAAGATATTGTATAGCAGCTTCAGTTAATTATTTACCTTCTGAACAATCATTACATAAGTTAAATTGTGATATTTCTTTGAATGGATCAAATAGTGACAACATAATTAATGGTATTTGTGAACGTCAGAAAGAAAATAATAGGTGTCAGACAAATTCTAATAAAATCAATACACTTTCTTTAGTCAATGATAATGGAAAAATAGAAGAATTAAGCACTTCTAAGTTGAAAGACAAAGTTAAGAATGATGAAAGTTGTGCAGATATTACAGAGGACTTAACAACACTAAGCCATTTATCAAATCAATTATATTCTTGTGAAGAATGTGCTTTCAAAGCATCTTCCAAAAAGGAATTAAAATCACACCAAAAACGGCATCTTCAGGGAATAATCTACCATTGTCATCATTGTGACTATATTTCCAATCAAAAAGGAACATTTACTAGACACTTAAGGGTTCACAGCGAAGTCAAACAGTTTAAATGTCATATCTGTGAATTCAGTACAAGGCATAAATCGACATTGAAAACACATACTAAAGTTCACTTTGACATCAGGGATTATCAATGTGATTTGTGTGAAAAAAAATTCTTGACGAAGCAGAATTTAGATGCTCATTATTTAATTCATACTGGACAAAGACCACACGAGTGCTCTATGTGTAATAAAACTTTTATTCAAAGTCAGCATTTAAAAACACATTTTAAGAAGAAGCATTCTGATTATATTTGATTAGAAATTAGTGGTACTTAGCTATTTCATAATGTGCATTATTATATTGTCTAATATTATATTCCTTTATAAGCAACCATGCATTTTATTTTGTATTTTGTGCTTTTTTTGTTTTGTTTTTTTTCTCTATTGGAAAAAAGCAATAATAATGTCTGCCCACCAGTCAAAAAAATAGAGCATGCAATTGAAAATCCGATTTCATTATTTAAATTTGGTGGCTGTAGTTTTGCTTTATTTTTTCTTAGCGTGTTGCTTTAACTGCTGTTGGTAGATTTACTTTATTATATTGATTTATCTTCAAATAAGTTGTGCTATTTGAGAGGACTTCTTCCAGAGGCCAGAAATTAGAAATTCACCAACTGTCAGGTTTAGGGATTGTGTTATTAGCTGAACACACTTAGGTCCCGAGGTTCAAGCTGACAAGAAAAAAAAGTCGTTCACACACACACATAATTGCGCAGAGTAACCAACTATGTGGATGATGTAAATAAAAAAAATTATGAATTTAATTGTATGATACTGATCTATGAATATGTACACTGAGAATGATAGAGAATATACATTTAATACATAATATATAGATACATAAATTATATGATAGATATAGATGCTATTCCCTAAGTATACATTAGCACCTTTCTACTGCTATTTGTCACAATGGTTTCAAAGTAAACCAGATGCTGACAGACTGACGTCACTCTACTGCCAACATTTTCTGTAATAAAGTTAGACCCGACTGATCCGTAACTGGCACCAACTGATGTGTAACAGCACTGACACTGGCAGTGACACTAAAGACTGTAATATATATTTCTGAGAAGACAAGCGACGCCCACACTGGTATAGGATCAAGTTCAGTAAATACAATTCCAACACTGGCACCCTATAAACGAAAATGACACAAGATTCAACCTCTATTCCATAACTATAAACAACTATAAACAGCGATAACCCTATGCTACGAACTATAAAAAGTATCAGCCCCAAAGTAACTCACCCTAAACAGGCGTCCAAAAACTATTCCACCGGATAAGCAAGTCCAAGAAACTACAAGTCCAAAAAAATGGTACAGCCTAATTACGGACTAAAACACCGTTTTGAAACCAAATTCAGAGGGTGAACTGCCTCAACCAATGACCAACAAAAGTTACCAGCTTTGTGACGTGACAAAACAACTCAAAAACACAAGGCACCATCGCCCCGTACATGTACCGGTAATGCCAAACAGATTTGGGAGAAAGCAAGGACACTTGTCCGAACTACGTGACACCAACCCCTTTGTCAGTAGGTCAGCCTTTTCGTGGTCACCGCTCCTTAAGCCATTGTGTGAGCAGGGTTTTATTTTTATGTTATGATCAAGCATACATTACGTTGCAAAGGGAAAAGATCGTCTCACGAGACGTAAAATGCCACAGAGAGAGAGATCAAGCATCCGCTGATCCCAAACTAGATCGGTACTTGCCGTTCCTTTAAATACATCAGGTGAGTGGGAAAAAGGAGGTGGTTAGGGGAGAGCATCATTCCAATCCTAGCTAATGATCTGACATCCATAGCATTTGATTTCTTTGAGATTTCAAGGACTCAACTTCTACAGAAAAAAAAGTAGGGTGAGCCTCAAAAGAGATACTTAAAATTTAGACACATCTGCTAATTTTCTCAAAGTTCAATATGTTTCTTTTTTTATTTCTGTCCAGTATTTCAATGATAAAAAAACAATACTTAAACTCTATAAAAATGTTTTAGAATTTATACTGCATCCGAGATTTTAAGGTCTGTCTATTGTGTTCAATAAATATTTGTCTTAACAGTTGTAACCGATGAATTAGACACTGTACAATATAGTGTAATCGGGACGACTTCGTCCTTGGAAGTCTTCATCATATTGCTTTGTTGTCTTCTGTATTAGAAAAGAATTTTAAGAAAAGAAAGAGATAGGAAATCTAAAAAAGAAAATTATTATTTAGCAAGCAAAAGAAACTATTTAATAGAGTACGGTATTATAGGAATCGTTAAAGTTGATAATGTATGTGCTTATGCAATGACTGGTGAAACCGAATTGGAAAGTAGATTTATAACAAGATCTAGAAGATAGATGATCATAGAACACTCGCGGATCCAGGGGGCGGGGGAAACAGGTAGGAGCGATCGCCTG
>JADKLZ010079391.1:6709317-6734413 GCA_021533235.1 Biomphalaria straminea
TAGGTTGACTGGAAGAGTAAACGCTTAGTCCTAGGTTGACTGGAAGAGTAAACTTTTTTGAAGAATAGTTTGGTGAGTGATGCAGAGGTCAAGCTGGTGCCACCTCATTGAGCATGGGTGCCGCCAAGAGACTTTGTAGCATTCCTTATACACAGTTCATGAGAGCTACAGAACTCGAGTAGCCTTTGTCCAATGGGACTCTGTTTAGTTTTCCTTGACAGTAGAATGTATAATAGCTCTCTGTAAGAGATCCGTGGTATCTTGCAAACAGGCCACATCAATGTTTAGTCTGCTGACTTATGTGTCAATCATTGATAGCAGTTTGAAGCATGTCAGTGACGAGTTTAGATTGCATTGGCAGGTGCAGGTGAGCAGCTAGCTTTGTCTTAGCACCAAGAAGCCAGTGGCGCGGCAAGCTGTGGCGGGATAGAATTTTATTGTCCGAGGGCTTTTCTATCTTAAAGCAGGCTGTAGTGATTCAGTGAGGCTGTAGTGAGCCTCACATTCCGTGGTCCTTAGCTTTCCAGCTTACACAACTCAGGTAGGAACTACAACTCTGCTTGTTTCAGAAACATTACTGAGATCATGCGTGAGATGGAGTGACCTTTCCATTTCTGGGGAATACCGGGGCGGTAGATTGCGAGTGCTGGGCTGCCCACGTGGGCGCCCACAAGGGGGTGCAAAAGGATTATGAGTAGCCAAATTCTAGACATTTTTTAAAATCATCAAATCAATAAACTTCTTAGTGGCCACTGAGCGAGTAGTACTTTCACTGTAGTACAGTCATAAGGATAAGTTAATGGAGTTGACTAGCCAAGGCTTATCAGGAATAGATGGCCGACTATGTGCGTGCACCCCTCTGGATTCTAGTAGCCAAATTTTAGTTAATTAAAAAAAAATTCTTAAAAGTAGCAATGCAACATGTTGTGCTTCCACTGGAGTTTTTAGTGCTTGATAAAATAGCAGGTTAAACACGTCCACCAGTTTACGATTGCAGAGTATATAAGAAAGCTCTAAATAATAATAATATAATTTAATTTATAGAACGATGTTAACGAACATGATGTAGGATAAAAGGCGCTGTGAAACATAAAAACGATAGCTAAAATCACAAAATAATCTAAAGAAGTTTTGAACAGATATGTCTAAATGTTCTTCTTGAATGTATTGTATCATGTTGTCTGTCTGTATCACTTTTGGTCCGCTTACTGAAAAAGCCCGCAGACCGTAACTTTTAGGAAAAGAAGTGACACTAGAAGCGCTGAGTCCATGGAGCGCAGTGTTCTCTGAGGGACATATGAATTCGCTGCTGCTTGGTTATTATGTCATCGGGTATACCTACTAGCACGGCCGTATGAATGCTACATCTTTTTTGTTGACTCCGTCGTCAAATATGGTCGGATATGACATAATTTTTGCTGCTGAAGGCCCTTGCAGAGCTGACACGCCATCGCCTTAGTCAAAACGTTGATTTGAACTAACGGAGCACTGGCAGCATCAAGAAACCAAAAAATACAAGCAGCAGCATCGTGAATTTACTGCATTTGCTTGGTATTTTGGTTATGAAACTGCAGATAGCTTAACGATTTGTTGATGGCGATTATATTTGAAAATAACTTGACTGGTTTTGTTCCTGTTGTTCAGAGAAACACGCTGTCTGTGTCTAATTTGTTTAAATGTATAATATTTTATTTTATTTGAAACAAGTATTTACAGTTCACTTATTATCGTACCGGTATATGGAAATAGGGTGGGGGAACCAGTTCCTTTCTTTATTATTCTCGGTATCAAGAAAGTAAAAGTTACTATTTTGAACCGTAGATGGCAACTTGCACCCCCTGGAAAAAATCCTATGGACGCCCATGGCTGCCCATCAGCCAACACTCGAGAAAGAGAAAGAACTGTACAATTACTGCTAGTATGCCACTCAGCCACACTGCCCCCCCCCCCACCTTTTTTTTTCAACAATTATTTTTAGCGATCCTACAAAGGGGAAAAGACGCTATTAATTTTGTGTGAAATGTCTGTCCGTACGTCCGTCCCTTTTAGATTTCGTAAACTAGAAAAGATATTGAAAATCCGGCATCATGATATTTTAGACATTTCAAAGTTCTGATGCAACGGCTACTTTTTTCTTTTCTGAAAACGAAAAATCTAATTTTTAAAATCAACTTTGCAAGCAGCGTTTTTATAGAATACACCATTTTTACAGATATTCATTATTAGTAGTAACAAACACGGGAGGATATTTAATTAGGGTGATGAGTATTTCCCATATTTTTTAACACATTTATGCATTTGTATTGCAATGTTATTTAAGTTCTGTCATAAAAAAACTACTTACATTTACTCATTTTTTTTTCTCATTTTTTTAAGAGAAAAAAAATCTATTTAGTATGCATATAAGTTGGACATAATTTTAAAACAACAATTAATATGTAGGTTTTAACTAACTGCAGTGCTACACAACCACTACAACAAAGGCAGTGAACACAAAACTAAAGGAATTTGATACTAAACAATTAGATCAATTAGATATTCATTATAAGACATCAGTTAGGCCAGGGCACCACACAAGATGTGTCAACCTTCTTTCCCCATTCTTCTCTGTCATTTGTCTTTGATAGAATTGAATTCTAATGTTCTTTCTGAAAATATTGATGCCTGACTTTTTATCTGCCTAGATCTACCACTTCGGAGGCTGATTGTGAGTGTGTGTTTCCACACAAACTGTCTTTGTATTCGTATTTAAATATTTTTCTTATGCTGTATTTCAGGTGGCACTACTTTGTTACTAGCCTCTTAATGTTTACCAGTGTTCATTTACAAGGTAAGCAGACCAGTGAGCACTAGCGGATCCAGAACTTTGGAGGGTGGGGGAAGGGCGAGTTTTCCCAAGCCCTAACCCTAACTCCTGTAAACCCTAACCCTATGCATAAACGCGCACACAGCATATATATATATATATATATATATATATATATATATATATATATCATGGGCGTAGCCGGGGGTTCCCCCGAAATTAAATCCAAACACCCCCCCTCGCAGTGCGAAATCAGAATTTAGTGACTGATTTTTTGCTTTAATTTTCTTTATTTTATGTGATATTTTAATACTAAACAATTACTTACCCCAGTGCAGCAATGGGGTTTTGAGCTTAAAACCCCCTACCAAGGGATTTTGCAGTTGATTCCCCCTTTTCTATAAAACTAACTTTAAAAATGCGAACGACAATCTCCATATTCCAAGAGCATAGCTAATGAAGATTTTGATTTAAAAAAAAACTCCGAAATTAACGATAAAACACGCTCTTCAATATAAGATTAACCAGTCATCAGTCACCTGAAATGAACTCCGTTTGAAAAACAGGGCTAGAAGGATTAGTCCTCCCGTAGAGCCCTGGCAAGCAGGGGCGGCCCTAGCAGTGCGCGGGGCCCTGGGCGAGCGTCAAGTGCGGGGCCCTTAGCCGAAATGGTAGACTATATATATATATATATATATGTATATATATATAATATATATATATATATATATATATACTGTGAACTCATCACGTTAACATGCTCATCCGTCTCTAACGATGCAACAATAACTACAGTATGTTCGCCTCTAAGTTATGGGCCTTTTTTTTGGCTACAAAATATAGAACATTATGTAGATACATTACTTAATTACATTATATACTGGGCAAGCTGTTCTGGGCAGTTGGAGAGATTTGTCCAGAACTGAGACGCCTTAAAAAAAGGAGGTTGATGACCAATGCTTTGAACTGGACGAAAAGCAGAGTTATCTAATTTACAGGATTATCTTATAGCTAACTCACCAGACAAGTCAGCGGTTCTATTATTAGATACGGAGATTGAACTTAATTGAATACATCTAGTTAATACGGCTCCAGTTATTATTGGTACTCTAACAATTCATTTGACCGCTGGCAAGACTAAGTCATTAGTAATGATGTCAGGTTTCATTGTCCTAGCATTTCTAATGGACATCAAATAAGAATTAAGCTTGAACCGTTCAACGACTGCTATGTTTTGTTTGTTGTTTGTACAGTTTGGGTTTTCTTGACTTTCAAATTTACTTTTTTAAAAAAATGTCAAAAACTGAATGTCGTCGGCAAGCTCGGATGTTAATATGACTTTCACATTGTTCAGATTCATTGATTCCGATAATAGAACGTCGTCACAAATGATGTTACAAAAAAAAGCTTTAATGTTTCTCGATTCCTGCTTTTTAACTATTGAAGTAAAACAATATCGTCTAAAATCGTCATTATATTTTCTTTTCATAATGATTATTTTGAAGGGTAGTTCCAAAACAAAACCTTGATAGTGTAGTACTAATTATAAACGGGCGTGGTTTTCCATTACTTGAGTAAATCTCCTCCATTGAACTGACTCTGCAATGGTGTCACGTCTCGACATGCATCTTAATGAACAGTCATTTAAACTGTTACTAATACTTATGCTCCGAGAATAAAAGTTTGGAACGATTCTGATTCGGTTGTTTAAAATGACAATTATAGTTTTAAAAAATGTAGCTACCCATGAAAAGTTTTGCACAATGTCAAGTTTTTTAAAACAAAAAATCTATTTTTTTTCCGATGGTCTTAGGCGACCCCTGGAAAATCGTCATTCGATCCCCAAGGGGGTCGCGACCCACAGGTGTAATGCGACATAACAGTGCTGCATGACACTTTTGAAAACTACTGAACATTTCATGAATTTTAAAAGGAACAGCATGTAAAAGTTATTAATGAAATGTGAAATAGTTATCTGGAGGTTTTGAGTGTTTGGGGATGTTTTATGATCCTGTTTATATTTTACTTTATGAAATTGAAATACCGCGAAAATATTACTTTTCTCGTACGGTCTTAGAACGTATCACCAGCGAAAGTCAAGAATACGCCATATATTTGTTTATTAATTTCATTTTTAAAAAAATCAATTTTTCAAAAGTTACATGAATGTTACCGTACTTCAAGTGTTACTACTCTTTCACATACAATTTTCATAATTCAAAGGAAAGTTCAAACTCTTATCACTATGCATTTTCCTAAAAAAAAATATGTTTGGACGTCGATATTTAATTACGAAATATACTATTGGGATTTGTAATTTCGACCTATGCGTTTTTATTGTAAACTGTGAAAAGATGATAGCCTCTTAGAATCGGCAGTTCATTAGATGCTGTCTTTACCGAAACTGTACGGTATTTCGACACCAAATATGCATGTGAAGAGCCTAAATGGCAATTAGTATTGTAGGGATGCTAGGAGAATATTGAGCAACAAGTCCTACTTTATGACAACTGATTTGGCTTTCGAATTTGGTGACAATAAAATCTCCGATCGCGGGGCCCCACCTCAGGCGCGGGGCCTGGGGCGGTTGCCCCACTTGCCACCCCCTAAGGCCGCTACTGCTGGCAAGAAAATCTGCTGTTAGGCGTAGTGCCTTTAAGCTACCATACAGGTCGACTGACTCTACAGACAAACTACCCCACAGCTCTCGGAGCTGCGGACACTTATGCAAGATATGCTCCACCGTTTCCATCGACTCTCCACAATGTCGACAACGGGCATCAAAGTATGGCCGGAACAGGGCAAAATAATCACCAACAGGGTAATGCGCCGTTCTACACTGCGCAATTATTGGCTGTTCGGACCTCTTTATTCTCCACCATGGATCGTCGCGGTCCGGGCGGCGCAAATGCTGCCAGACTCCACGGGCTTTGTTGGAGCCATCCCAGGATTTCCACCACTTCTCATATACACACTTTAGGATTAATTTCGTAGCTTGGTTTTTAGTTTAAACCCTTTCAGCGGGGTTTGAAGCTAAAAAAAAATATCTATTCATTAAAAAAAAAAAAACAGAAAATTACGCACTCAAAATGTTATGAGCGTAGCCAAAGAATTTGAGTTTAACCCCTCCAGCGGCATTTAAAGCTAAACAAAATACCTCATTAATATGAAAAAATGCAAATGACACACACAAAATTTTATGAGCTTAGCCAAAAGCGTTTTGAGTTTAAACCCCCTTTCAGAGGAATTTGAAGCTAAAAAAATACCTCTTCCATATAAAAAAAAAAGAAAATTACGTACTCAAAATGCTATGATTTTGGGTTTTGAGTTTAAATCCCTCCTTCAGCGGTGTATGAAGAAAAAAATATACCTCTTCAATATATAAAAACTATCAAATTACACACTCAAAATGTTGTGAGCTTAGCCAAATGGGGGGTTTGAGTATACACCCCCCCCCCTTTTCAGAAGGGTTTAATGCTGGAAAAGACCTGTTCAATATAAAAAAAAAAAACAAGCAAATTAGACACTAAAAATTCTATGAGCGTAGCCAAGCCATGGGGGGTTTTGAATAAAAATTTCATTTCTCCAGAAGTTTTTTTTTTCAAAGTTTAAAACCCCTCCCGATGGTTTTGAGTTTAAAATCCCCCTGCACAGAGTTTTGAGGTTAAAAACCTCTCTCCAATATTATTCTAAGGCAAACTACAGTCGCCAGAGATGTTTGAGTTTAACTCCCCCCCCCCCAACCAATGATTTTGACGATAAAACTTTTCTTTTCGATATTAAATCTAAAGCAAACTATAGTCTTCTAAGAAACGAGTGACATGATCGAGCCATCGTAGCCTTCTCTGTGTAAGAAGAGCTTAACTGCTGTGCATATTGGCGCGTTTCAAAACGTCCTGGTTGGAGACATGATACCTCCAGGAGTTGCACATTATAGCCTACGTCGCAGGCAGCAAGTACCTGCCAGAGCAATCACACGCCTCTGTAATCCTTCTTGTGAATCAGTGCCGCATCATCTGCGAACGGCGGTTCCCTAATGAAGATACAAAGTCTCTTCGTTTTGGCTTTAAGGCGTGCCAATTTAAATAGTTTCTGTCACCGTGGGAATATCTTCTGACACCATTTAATGTCACCGAGGTTATTTTACTGACACCAATGAATGTCACTGTATTATTTTACATGTAGGCGTGGTGGCGACATTGGGTTCGTGTTATCATTTATATTGTAGGCTATGTCAGGACGAATACTTCTTACGTTCACAGACTCTCTCGTAAATGAGGAAATAACTTCTTATGTAGCAGACACAAATAATACGTTTAATACATGCAACGATACCACATAGTGAATATGATACACCATTCAAGAATAATCAATAATATACTTTATAGAAAACTTGGCGAATAAAGTAATACCTTAGTATCTGGTGCAAGTCTCAATTATAACTTCCTGCTGCTTACAATAACTGACTTTTAAGTAACTCCTTTAAGTGTCTATCACCTACTGTCCATATCAAGTGACTGCTAACAACTAACTGTAGTGACTGCCCACAAGTAACTAACTGCCCTTAACTCTAGGTTAAAAGTGTTTACCTTAGGGCAACATGAGTTGTGAATTACACTCACAACACTAAATTAGGGTTTGTATACTATGACACCAACTTTCAGGTGGTGACAGTTTTCCATCGTACCTGATGTGGAAATAGACTCCATCTTCCAGGGATTTAAAAGCGCTGGTGAGTACAACTGAAAAGAAGATGCCGAATAGTGTCGGAGTTAGAACACATCCTTTTTTTATTCCGCTCTTGATGGAGAATGGCCTAGAAGTGTCCTGCATATTTTCTTGAAAAGCTGATACTCGTTTCCGTAGCTTGTTTCGACAGTTAATTCAAACAGGCCGTTTCTGCTGACAAAGTCAAACGCCTTGGTCAAGTCAACAGTCAACTGCTTTTGTTCTTTTCATTTTTCATGTAGCTTCCGCAGGAAGAGAATCATATCTACCCGCCCTAAATTCACACTGCAATTCTGTATAAACTCGTTCTGTCAAGATCTACAGCTGCTTCAGTATTATCTGGCGTAGGCTATTTCAACAATGCTAAGAAGTGAAATGCCTATATAACTGTTGCAATCGGGGCGGTCACCTTTAATTTTGTAAATTGTTACTATGTTGGAATCTTTCAATTCCTGAGAGACCATTCCTTGCTCCCAGCACAAACTTAAAAGTCATTGGAGTGGCTTGATTAGGACATGCTTTCCGGCTTGAATGGCTTCTGTTGAAATACCATCTCCTCCGGGTGCTTTCCCGAATACATGCATGTCAACGGCCGAGCTCAGTCCATTTAACGAGAGTGTTTCGTCCTATTCTAAAAGTGTTGGGAAGTTAGACAAAGCAGTTGGCGAGATGGCATTTTCAATCTGGTAAAGTTCTGCATAGTGCTCTACCCATTGCTTCATTTGCAGAGCCCGATCACTGATGATTGAGCCATCTTTTGACTTGAGCGTGGCACACTTGCTGGTGAGAGGTCCAAGATTGGATGTTTTCACATAGACCCTGCCAGTATTTGTTAGCGCACTGTCTCTCTACTCTTTGGGCATTGTTTCGTGTAGACCAGAGCGCTTTTAAGTTGTTAGGGGTGGGCTTCTTCTTATAGTTTAGCATACTCTCTTGTTTTTAGTGGCAATTTCCATTTCTGGCAAACCAGTCTTCATTTTTCTTTGTTTTATTCCCAAAGACCAGTCATGATTTTTGGTACATAGCATCACGGTATGAACGTCCAGCTTTTCTCTACCTCAGTCACTGAAAAGTTTTTAAAAGCTTCCTCTAATTGTTTTTGTAAATTCTTTGCAAAGATCAGGATTGTTTGTGATTGTAGTATTCAGTCGTAGTTTACTTTTTCCTTGTGATGTGTGCATCTAAATAGACAGCAGTCTTGTCCAGCAGGACCTTAAAGAGTGATCAGTATCACAGTCCGCACAAGGACTGCTTCAATTATGCTCACCATAAGCTCGGAATTACCAACACATACTTCAGAACAAAAGCACAGCACTGTGTCTCATGGAGGCACCCTAGGTCTGGGCACTGGCACCAGATGGATATGATATTGACACGGATAATGGACAATGGAAACATACTGCTGACATGTAGCTTTGAAAGTGCACTTTAATAGTTGAATAAATCTGAGCCAATACTGTACATTTGGCAAAACGTACACTGTACAATTATCTCTCCGATAACACCGTACCTCCGTATGAACTCTTGCACTGGTCTTTAACGTCTCGTTCCGGGCTTACACTGGGTTCAACAGTTCAGGACTGACTTCACACACTGGGCTCATTGTGTCAGACTCAATCACAGATAAAGAAGCCGTTCCTCTTGACTGTACTTGACTGTGCTTGACAGTACTCCGCACGGAACCGTAGTAATCCTCCGTACAGAACCACACCGCTGAACTGTGCTGTTGTCGATCGGAGTGTATTGAACCCGGTTGTAGTGAATATTCTGTCGTGAACCCCTTTTCTGTACCGCTTGACCGCGACGCCTCCGCTCTTTATATAAGGTCCCTACTAGCCTTCTTGAACCGGACAAAACATCGCTCGACGTTTTTAGTTTCGACACAAGACTACATCCCTCGTGACGCTTTTGAGCGCTGTTCACGATGCCGATTTTTCCCGAATCGTCATTTTGATACTCGCCTCGGCTGACCATCGTAACTCTTCACGTCTAGCGCTGGCCTGGGACAATTTGCGTCGGCTGACTACACACATACACCCCCCATCTGTGCCACCACCAGGTTTATAACAATATATATCTATTTGTATGTGTGTTTTTGCGCCATAGAAAAATAAATCTACCCCACTTCAAAAAAGGAAAGCCTGGCTACGCCAGTGATGTTTAGTATTTAGGCTTGGATTTAAAACTTGGGCCTCAAGACATGTTTTTCACTTCTGCAATCAACTCTATTATGCCGAAAGACGCAAAATACTTTTTGTAAGAGTTATAACTTATAAGGGCTTA
Source organism: Biomphalaria straminea (assembly GCA_021533235.1). Taxonomy (NCBI): domain Eukaryota; kingdom Metazoa; phylum Mollusca; class Gastropoda; family Planorbidae; genus Biomphalaria; species Biomphalaria straminea. Next base: position 6,719,135 of record JADKLZ010079391.1, read on the forward strand.
AACACTTAATCACTTAATGTAGATAAAAGGATAAATATCTTGAACATGTCCACTCTTAGGTTACACCTTGTTCCACAATTTAGACTTTAGACCATGCTGACACTTCTATGGCCCAGTGTTATAGCTCTAACAAAAACTTAAATTAATTTGCCCCCCTCCCCTACGTACAAAGTCACCACTTAGACACGAGCTGGTAAAAATGTCGAACTTACCATTTTTACCTGTACTGTTTATTATACGAGTTTGTTTACACTATTTTTCATATTAACAAATACATCGTTACGTTTGTCCTATTAACAGACAAATTGTTCAATTTCTACTCCATTCAAATCTAAACGTGAAACGATTCTTTTGTTCAGATGTCATCGAATGCCCGAAGGGAAAATATGGAGTCAGGTGTAGACAATCCTGTTTTTGTGACTGGAAGGGGGCGAGATTTTGTCATCATAGAACAGGACAATGTGTCTGTAAGAAGGGATATCGAGGTGAACTGTGTGACCAAGAAATCAATGAATGTCATACGAATGGCTACGAGTAAGAAGCAAAATGTATTAGAAATAAATACAAATAGTTTTCTTTTGGCACAAAGTCTATTATCTTATTTGTACTAACATTCAGCACAGACAACGTACTATCTTAAATGCATCTCCTTTTTCAACTAGCACAAAGACATATAAATCTAGTCAGTTGAAACTTCAATCTGAAATGTCTCAAAATGGAACAAAATCGAGATAAAATATTTGAGGCCTTTGTCAGATCATGATACCCAACTGGTCACGAGGCTTATTTGTTTGCCCTTTCGTCTGTGTGTTTTTCTTTTTTTTTTTGGTTCAGATCTCAAAAACTAATAAAAATCGGATTGGATCATTTCTTCACGGTGTCTACAATACATTAGGTATCCCGAAACCAAAACCATTGTTCAAATCATTCATGATTATTTGTATAGTATTGGCCAGGTACCATATTGTGTGAGACTTTCGACATTGAAATTTTGATTTGCAATAGATAGGACTACATTGTGTAATGTTACATGGCTATTTTAAATATTCAGAGGAGGGAATGGTAGCTTTGCTGCTCAGGTGAGAGGGTGGACAAGGAAAGGTGGAGGACGTTGTCATCCTACGCGATCAGGCACGGACTAATGTATGGACATTCGGACCAACACCACATTGGGCCGGTACCACATTCTGCGGGTACCACATTGGACAGGTACCACATTCGCCTGGTACTATATTGGGCCGGTAGCCATTGAAACTTCCTTGTGGATGTCACTAAGCAATGGCGTAGCTAGGGTGGGGAGGAGAATTGGAAAATCCCCCCGGGCCCCTACTTAACAGGGGCCCCCAAAGGAGTTTTTTTACACTAAAATGTATTATTATGCAAAATGCAGAGGCCCCCAAATAGGTCAAGCTCCCGATGATAAATCACTGCTATGTGCATCAACTGCTCCTAATATCTTTTCTGATGTATCTTGTTCTCATTCTGGATGACAGGTGCTAAGTGGTGTACGAAAAAGGGTTCATGGGAAAATGTTATAAGTGTATCTCAGTATTAAAAAAAAAAAACTAACCAAAACTCAGTTCTGAAATTTCACATGTTGTGATGATGGCAAAAGCTACAATAGCCATTGTAAGAATGCTATAACGTTTACAATAATGATAATAATAATAATAATATCACATTTATTATTTCAGAGTCTGTCCTGAAAAATTAACAGCCTGTGAAAATACCAAAGGATCATTTAAATGTCGTTGCAGAATAGGATATAAAAAAAGAATCAGCACTGGGCAGTGTAAATGTATGTAAATGTATTTAAATGTGTGTAAACTATGTAAAATGGTTGTACTTTTGATTCTGCCACATGACACTCTAGACTCAGTTAAGAACATCCCCACCCCATTTTTTTTTTTGAATTTCCAATAAACTGTCTGTATTTTAACGCATAGTTAACACATATTTTTCGGCCATAAATTCTAGTATCACTTTCACTATGCCCCCGCCCCACCCACAACCGAATCAGATACCCCATTTGAAATAAACCGTGCTGAGATTACTCCCTTAGAGCACGGAAGAGGAAGCGTGCAGTGAGTTGTAAGGTCGCCTTTTCCCCGTACAAGGACAGACCCCTTGCCACACATGGACCAGTTATCTCTCTCTCATTACCTTGTCCCGATCGTTCATCTTGCAGAGCGCGACATTCGTGGAGAATGTGCTCTATTGTCTCATCGTCCTCGAAGCAATGGCGGCACCGTGTGTATAAATTCTCCCTCCACCGCCCAAAGTACGCACCAATTGGGCAGTGTCCGACTCGGAACTGGGCTAGGACTGCCTGTTCCGCACGGCGGAGCGTCCACCATGCATCCTTTCGGTCTGGTCTACTCATCTGCTTGTGAAGCTCTCGGCCTTTCTCGGAAGCGTCCCAGCTAGCGTACCACTGTGCCAACAATCTGTTGTCGGCTAGGGATCGTACGGTCGCAAGACTGTACGGTTCATCATTTAAGGTGCTCGTTGCTACCGCGGCTTTCGCTAAAAAGTCAGCCCTCTGATGACTGACCAGACCACATTGGGATGGAACCCACTGTATAAAACTATTTACATTGAGCTGCAGAAGGCGCTCCACCACTGTGAGGAGTGCTTCTACCCGTTCGACACCTGCGAGCTGCCCTTCAAGGGCATCGAGGGCAGAGATTGAATCGGTAAAGATGACCACGTCCGCTGGGGTCGTGTATCCATCCCCAACTCTTTCCGCTACCCACGCCAATGCTGTGAGCATTGCTTCGAGTTCAGCTTCGGTGCTGCTCTTGCCACGGCAGGGCCCACTCAGCTCCACACTTTCGGGGTTGCCTGACAGTCGCACCACCGCCCCATATCCAGCCTTGGTAGTGCCCTCGAGCGTCTTCACGGAGCCATCCGCGAAGATAGTGGTCACTCCGGCCGGGTACGAAGCGATGGTATCTCTGGCGGTTTGTAGTAGCCGTTTAGGATCGCACTGTTTATTGACTGCCGGGTCAATCAAGCTCCTTTGCACCGTCGGCATGCAGAAAGCTTTGTCAGGGGGGAAGGCACCGGTCGGGGAAAGAGCAGCCCGCTCTACCGGTAGATTCATCTCTCTGACCAGCCCACGCGCCACATGCATGAAGCAGGGCCGGTTTTTGAGACGTCTCTTACCCTCCCAGTTGTCGACCAGACTTCTGAGGGGGCATCCTTCCTCCAGCCGTCCGTATCTCTCGTGAGCTAGTAGGACGGCTCGCTCTCTTCGCAACTTCAACGGCGGCACATTGGCCATGATCTCGCCAGCGTCAACTGGTGTGGTGCGAAACGTACCGCATATAAGTCGTATGGCTTGGTTCTGGACCGCATCAAGCTTCGCTAGAGACGTTTGCGAAGCTCAAACTTGAACTGGGAGACTGTAATCCATATGAGACCGAACTGCACCCATGTACAGTGATCTCAGTACACCCGCATTCGCCCCCCACTTCGTTCCAGCTAGCTTCTTTACGATATTCAGCATCTCGGAGGCTGTTTCGCGTACATGCTGAATGTGGTCGCACAGTGTCAATTTCTGATCGAGGATAACCCCTAGGTATTTAGGCTTTTTGTCCCATGCCAGAATCTTGCCGTCCATCCGTAGCTCAACTGGTTCTTTGATGATATCACGTCCTAGTGTGAACCAAGAGTAAACACACTTCGAGTGGTTCACCTCAAGGCCCCATAGCCTGGCGAAACAGGACACTGTCGTCAGTGCCTGTTGCAGAGAGCCAATCAGCTGCTGGCGTTCTCTGTCCGACTCCCACAACACAATATCGTCTGCAAACAGAAGTTTCTGACATCGTAAGAGGCCCGGTAAGTCGTTTATGAACACTAAAAATAGTGAACAACTGAGCGCCGACCCTTGCGGCACTCCCTGCTCCAGCGGAAGTTTCCTCGACACGTTTTTACCAACACGTGTTTGTACCGTTCTTTCCGTGAGGAAATTTTGTATCCACCTAAGCATATTAGAACCCACTCCAAGGTTCATAAGTTTTAACAATAGGCCGGGCCGCCAAACTCTGTCATACGCTTGTCTCAGATCGATAAAAACCGCTAGCGTCGACTGACCAGGTCGATTTGTGTTGCCCCACTGGAATCCGTCCGCCACTTTTTGCATGAATAGCGTTAGTCCTACTTGGTCCATCGAATTGCGATTGTGCCTGAATCCGCCCTGTTCAGGCGCAATTAGACCTTTCGTTTCCAAGAACCATACGAGCCTTCTGTTGACCATGCGTTCCGCCGTCTTCCCAACGTTGGACGTCAACGATATGGGTCGATAACTTTCCGCACGGTCTGGGACCTTCCCCTTTTTCAGTAGGGGAACAATCGTAGCCTCACGCCATGCCTTAGGGAAATCCCCTTTAGTCCAAGTCCGATTGACCAATTCCAACAGTTTCCGTCTGCCGGTGGGGCCAAGATTCTTTAGCATCTCGTTGCTAAGACCATCTGGCCCCGGCGCCTTTCGTAGTTTACACTTCCGAAGTGCAGTTGCTAGCTCTCCGTGGGTAAAGGCGTTTGTGAATGTACTCGTCTCGTCTTCACCATAGACCATGCAGCTTTTTGATTTGGCCTTTCTGATGCCATTAAGGGGGTTCGACACGTCACTCCGTTTCGCCGACTTAGATATGGCCGCGAAGGCACGGTTTAGAGCGTCCGACCTGTGTTGGTCTGTGACCGCCATGCCTTGGACAGTTAGCAGGGGCGCTGCTGCTTTTGGTTCTTTCGCCCTCGCCAGGTTATTAAGGAGTTTCCATGCCTGTCGTCCGTCCGCAAGGTCTAGGTGAGCACAAGTCTCGGCCCACTTTAGTCTCGTACCCTCCGCAATGGCTTCCTTTACCTCAACCGACAGCTTATTGTAAGCACGCCTGGTATCATCGTTTGGTCGACGACTGTGCCGCCTGCGTGCGGCCCTCCTCAGTCGGACTAGGCGTGCCAAAGCGGGAGACCAAAAGGGCCTAAACCTGCGCCCCCCATATGACCTCGGGATAGCCCTACGAGCGGCGCTCAGAATTGCCTTAACGAAGAGTCCGTAGACCCGGTTAATGCATCCATCTTGGATTTCCAGTCCGCTCAAAGCAGCATCCGATGCCGCCTTAAACAGACCCCAATTGGCACGCTTGTACACCCATTTTGGTTCTGTATATGGGGACTTCGTGCTGAGTTTCTCGAGTTCGATAGTGACCAGGACCGGCAGGTGATCGCTACCGACGTCTTCGAGCACGTCCACTCTTGATTGCAACTTTAGATCAGCTGACACTAGTGACAAGTCTGGCCGCGACACACCCCCATTGCCAGTGTGCAAGAAGGTCGGGGGGCAGTCTTTACCCTGCAAGACAACCAGATTTGTTTCGTCGCATATCTCGAGCAGTCGCCGCCCTCGGACATCTGTCTCCGGGCACCCCCAGGTGGGTGACTTAGCATTAAAGTCTCCTGCAACGATCGTTCTTGTGCCGAAGGACTCACGCAGTTTGAATTGCAGCTCAGATTTGGGTGGGTTGTACAAGTTTACGCATGTGAATCGCTGACCGAATTTGAACACCTCCACCGTAAGTGTATCCGTCTGACCGGGTCCCGCAGGGGCGCTGGATTCCACAACACGGGCCGTTAACGAATTCCTCACAAACGTTACTAGTACCTGGCACCGCGAGCAGGAACACCGGTAAGCCGTAAAGCCAGATAGGAGAGGTGGTCCCTCCTCCGAGCGTTGAGTTTCCTGACACAGAATGACATCTACCTCGTATAACTCTGCAATTGTATGGACCTCGACCCGTTTCGACAAGAACTGCCGATTCAGGTTAAGGTGGATTATCCGAAGCTGTTTGCTACGGTCGTAACCGGGCGGAGGTGCACCACTACCCCCTTTTGCGTTGCCTCCTGGTGCTTTCACCTTTCGGGATTTATTGGGGGGCACAACTCCCCCGAATGTGCTTGAGGCCGTCGCGGCACTCAGTGGATTGGGCTCGGGCCGTTTACCCAAGGGACAAGTGCCACCAGACTTACGTCCTCTGGGGGGAACCGTTCCCCCCTTAAAATACTGGTCGCGGCGACCAGCTGCTCCAAAGGTAGCTAACTTATCGCCCACAAGCCCTTTGTTGATCGCTCTGGGGGCGGAGCCATTTCCGTCGGTCCTGCTCATACCCGCGTTATTCGAATTTAGACTAGACATTGTAATGAGAGAGGGTGCCCCAGGGGGGGCAAACTGGTTGCATGTTAGACAAACGGCCAATCCCACAGGTGGGACAATAGCTTAATACCCTGGGCTGGTGCCCAAGGCTGCTGAACCGATGTCGGCACTGCCTGCTCCTCTTAGCGTAAGAGGACATATCGAAGATCGTTTCTCACAACGTTCGTAACTAATGCCATCAATTGTGCGGCTTTCGTGCAATGCCGGTGTTATTGGAAACACTAGCTCCGAGACCTCCCAACGTTTACGGTGCGCTGTTACCTCTAGCACACCATCTCCTGACTTTTCGCCCCCATAGCTAACCTTGGGAGTCAACTGCAGCGGCTACTAGGCCCGCCGAAAGCCCCCACACATTGGGGGTGGAGTCGTACGGCTAGTTTTCTATTGGTCACTTGGCCTTGAAAACCGTGACCAAAAACCAGTCCCTCTTGGCCACCCTATTGGGTGTTCACGCGGCAACCACGTTGAGGTGGGGGCTAGAATCTTCCACCCACAACCAGAATGTTAGTCCATCGTATAATCTCTTTCCTTTAGCGTCTCAATGAAATATCGAAACCTTTTTATTATTATTATAGCTTTTATATAGCGCTACTTTCATGCTAATAGCATGCTCAGAGCGCTTTGGTCCAATCTCATTTGTGGACCAGTGGGGGGGAGGGGGTATCTAGGAGTTGGTTTCCCGTGCTGCCTTTGGGCGCTCAGTAAACACAACTCTGCCCGAGTCGGGTGTCGAACCTCGAGCCCCCTTCTAGGTAGCCGAGCCAAGCCAAGTTCAAGCGCCTCTTAGCCTCTCGACCACGCTTCCCACTATTTAATTTAATTTAATTTACTATTTGCTTCTTTTACGCCGGTATCTGACATTAGTTGGGTAAAGAAAAGGAGGTCGGTCATTGTGCTGGCCACATGACACCCTCGTTAACCGTGGGCCACAAAAAACAGATGACCTTTATATCATTGGCCCTTTAGTTATCTGAAAAGGAACTTTTCTTTTTTTTTATATATATTCTTCAAAATAAATATTAATTTTTGATAGCTTCTTAGCCGACAAGACTTAAAAACATTAGTCCATTTTTAAAGCACATTCTTTTTCCACAAGTCTGTTTATTTTTTAAATTTTCCTTCCATCTTATTGTATTACGTTTTTATATTGGAGACACCATAGACTCAAGATATTGGGTTCGATCCCTCGTTAAAATAGAAAAAGTACTGAGTGTTTATTTTGCTTGTCTCTGATTACAAACTTCGTGACTGGTAATGAATAAGTCTTTGAATTATTTTGGAGATAGTATAGGTCTTTAGTGTGTTGATTGTTAATGACTGCTGTTAAGGTTTAAATTTTTAATTTAGAGTTGACTGAGATCTATGTTTAGCCAGAACAATTTCATGTAGGCTGGTGGGTTTTAGTTTAAGGTCTAGCCTAAATATAATTTAAAGGATTACCGCTGAGTCTAGTAAGCTAGCTTATTGATTAGTATTACATTATTATTATTTACTTGATCTCGTTTTACAATTTTGGATCTATTTAGGGGAAGATATGACTAGACTTAAAAGTTTTTAAAAGGTTTGCTGGATCTAAAAAAAAATGTGGTTTTCATTTTAATGCAAAAAACGTAAAAAATTAACACATCTTTAAATAACGGAGTACAAAAAGTTGCCATTTTTACCAAGGCGCGTGACCATAGACCCCATTGTTTAGCTATATCCACATTGAAAACTTTTTCGATTGAGATCCTTTGCTTCATAAAAGGACTGGTACAATCTGCATGTATCAAAGACTGTTTTAAACATGCAAGTTATACAAGTGACAAGATCTGTGTTCTATGTTTAGACTGTGGACGAGGTTACGGGATCGACTGTAAACAGCAGTGCTACTGTCTGTGGGGAAACACTTTGAGTTGTCAGCCAAGTACAGGTACGTCAGATGTACTTCACAGAATAGTTTTGTATTTCTTTCTCACATTGCCTCACACACACACACACACACACACTTATCTTCACAAATTGAAGGAAACCTAAAAGTACAGTTCTTTCACATCTGAAATCAAACTTTTGACATCCTTCTCCAAATGACCAATGTATACATTGATACATAGCGTTCTCCTTGTTTTGTTTTTATCTCAATACAAATATTACAAAACTTTATTAAGGTTTCAACTCTTGTTCTAATATTCTATCCTACTTGGTTTAACAATGTACAAGACCATCCACATGATGTAAGAGAAATATGGCCATTTCGTGTCTTACATGATCCATTAAATTTCCCTGCAAACATAAATTATATCACAAAAAGGACAACAAAAATTAATGTTATTTACGACAATGTCTTCCTTTAGTGCTACCGAAAAAGCCAGGCTCACGTTTGCAGTGTTGTGAGTTTCTACATCACTGCTTGGTTTGACACTCTGAACAGAAACAAGCAACAGAAACTTATTTTAATACATTATCTAAGGAAAGACCCGCTAATTACTGACATTTATATGAACATGACACTATTCACCACCCTTTCTGCTACATAAATTAATTAATTAATACTAATTGCTTAATTGGGTTAATTTATTTATTGATTTGTGTATTATCATCTACTATGAATAATTATTCAAAATGTCAATGTGAAGTCACACACACACAACCGTTTCTTATCAACTTTGTAGAAAAAAAAATGAATGCATGAATTATAAACATATTTTAACACTGAAACAGTAACTTATAAAGCTTCCTACTGTTATTCTTACACAGATGTAGGACAAAGGGAGCCATTGAAGTACTTAAGGCACGACATGGTCTAAATTGTGCTGATGTGCTTTAAAATCTAAATCTTATCTTAAATTCAGACTAGTCTAACTTGCATCAGAAAGGCTTCGGTGTTGAGTTATACCAAATTAACAGCTATTAAAAAATAAAATTGTTGAAATAAGTGCGTATCGATATTCGTATTCTACGATTTTTTTCTACTCTAAAGACATGTTATTTCTGAAACTTAAATGAGGCTATGGTAGAAGAAAAAGCAGCATTGGAACGCATATAAATGATACATCTAAACATAAAAAAACAAGAAAAAATATAAAAAATTCTTTTAGAAAACAATGCTTACATTAATCATAATTGTATCATACAGTTTAATCAGTCACGTAATGAAATTTGTAATAGATCTAGACAAATAATAATAAATCTGTGCGATAGAAATATTTTTACCTATTGTTTTATTTAGCGCATTTTCATGCTTTTAGTTTTCTCAATGCGCTATGATTGTATCACTTGTCTGGACCAATGGGGTTGTGGAGATAGGGTGAAGGTTAATGTCATAGCATTTCAATGTATTTTATAGGAGAAAATGTATACGAATTGAATTCGAAGGTCAAGCCTCCTCAATCCAATAACCTCTAACAATCTAAGTGCTTTGGAAAATAAAAGGTTTTATAGTTATCTATTGTTATTTTCAATTTTTGTAAACTACAGCCTATTTTTCTTGACTCTAGACTAGTCTAGACAAAGTATAAAGGGAACTAATTGAGCCAATACCACCATATGTGTCATGTATAATTTTTTTTTCTTGTTCGATATCAAACGAAATATTTAATTATTCATATTTAATTTACTAATAAGATAATTTTTATTTTATTTTTTTGTCAGGTATAAGAATATAAGGTATAAGAAATAATTGTGCAAAGTTTCAATTTAATTAGGTGTGTGAGAAATTAAGTGTACAATTTTTTTTAACAGATACAGTGAGTTCATATATGCTTTCTAAAAATAATACATATCTATAATATATCAAACGTATTACAAACAGACTATCGGCATCATTGTAGTCGCTATGGTCATTATAAAGTAGTCGTAGTAGTACTTTTTGATACGTAAGATTTGGTAAAGGCCAATAGTATAGTTCGTTCTTTGCACTACTTGGTCAGCGAAACTCTTCAAAGAAACCTTTCACTTGCGATCTTGTCTAGGTGAGTGCCTGTGTAAGCCTGGATGGGAAGGTCCACGGTGTTCTCGTTCTGTGAATGACTGTGTAGGATCTCCTTGCAAAGGGATGACTTGTGTAGACCTCCATAAATCCTACGCATGCATTTGTGGTGAAAATAAACGCTATGTTCAAGGAGAATGCAAGGGTAAGAAAGAATATTTGATTGCACTACATTTTTACAAAAGTGCTATGAATAGATATAAATTAATCATGTACATGGTCCATCTTCTGTTTCTATTGAATAAATGATTGATTAACACTAATTAGTTGAACCCACTCTGACATCTAGATTTCGTTTAGAAATTCCTGTTAAAGGTTTTCTTTATTCAAACTTTTCTTTCTTGTGCCCAAGACTTTCTCTTTATGGCTCGAGATGATCCGTATCTCTTCTATGAACCATGTGACCAGGGAAAGACTTGTATCCCATGGCCAGGAGGATGAATCGGCTCTTCACCAACCTCTCTGTCCCACCCTCCCCCTGCGACTAGATGATTATGTCCACATCCATTTGGTCGTGAGTCATGGTTCTTTAAGCCAACGCAATGGACTCCTCCTACCATGCAAGGCCGGGGGCCGAGCCCACGGGGACTCTCCTTATGCCTATAATGTGCCATTGCTCCTGTAAGATGGGGAAGGAAGCAATGGTTTTCTGACTGGTTAGTAAGCTTTTCTCACATCGCCACTACGTGCAAGTACACTCCATAGAGCAGCGTTTATCAACCTTTTAAGCTTGGCGACCACTTTTTACAAGCCCCCACTCTGCGGTGACCCCCCCTCACACACACACATACAGCAATAGAAGAGTGGACAATATCAATCCACATTTTCGATGGTCTTAGGCGACCGCTGGCAAATGGTCATTCGACCCCCAAGGGGGCTGCAAACCACAGGTTGAGAACCCCTGCCCTAGAGCATACCTTGGTAGCCCACTGGGAGCCAATTTTGCTTTCGTTCCGCTCGTTCCTTTCCGCTTCCCCGGGAGTATTATTATTATAGCTTTTATATAGCGCTACTTTCATGCTTTAAAGCATGCTCAGAGCGCTTTGGTCCAATCTCATGTGTGGACCAGTGTGGGGGGGGGGAGGGGGTATCTAGGAGTTGGTTTCCCGTGCTGCCTTTGGGCGCTCAGTAAACACAACTCTGCCCGAGTCGGGTGTCGAACCTCGAGCCCCCTTCTAGGTAGCCAAGCAAGCCAAGCTCAAGCCGCACTTAGCCTCTCGACCACGCTTCCCACGTTTTCCCGAAACTGTCAAGCTGAGGCGACGGGAGCAATCCGCCTATATTACGAGCATACCTGATCAATTGCTTGACCTATTATCGGGTATAGCTAAATATTAGTCAATGAGATGTATCGTCAATACCGATCCCCGTGTGACCTTTCGTTACTAACGAGTTCTCATTTGATCTTTGGATAGAATAAGATAATTAAGATCAACTTATTAGTGTTTTAAGCACGTTTCTCCAGTAGTATAATGGTCCCTACTTTTTTTCCTAAATTATTAAGTACTAGTCGACCGGCGGCACAGCATACCCCGCTATTTTGCAGGGCAGGCCTTAGGCACTGCAACATATGCGACCGCAGTTGGTCCCGCACTGTCTTTGGACCCGTGCTAATTTTTAGGTGCATAAATTATTAAATTAAACCATTTTATAACATATTAGAGATTTCCTGCGGCCTCTTGATTTACCAGGAGCCCCTGGAAATCACCTGAAATGTTATTAAATATAGGCCTACGAAAAAGTCCTGGAAATCTCCGGAAATTATTAAAATCCTTTGTAAAGTAAAAGTAAAGTTTAAAAAAATATATCCGGAAATATATAGATAAAAATTGAAAATGGAAGTGAGATTAAAAGGGGGAAGCTAGAAGGATATGAACAGAAAGCCAGTAAAATTATTATTTTAACGTAATTTGTGATATTATATAAGTACTTCTAAAGTCAAACCTGAGAGTAGACTCTGTGTATTGTGTGATGTTATCGTTGCTTGTCTTCAGACCGCACTGGAGTCAACTGTAATTACTCTGCAGGCGTTTGCGTGTTATTGTCCGGGTGTATTTCGATGCAGTTAACTAGCCAATACTGATACGAAAACAAGTAAACACATCTATTTTCCAAACCAGAACAGACTTGAGTAAAGCTGGTTAACAATTGAATACAATGTTTAATATCGAAATAGGCCACAGTCAAATGTCGAATAAATACTACTATGATAAACTATGTCTACACCCTACGAGAACCTAGCGCTAACTGATTTTCTAAGTCTCTACCGCAACATATCCCAAACGTCACTAGTCCCGTTCACTATGCGTCTTCTATGGTGCGTCGCTAACTAACTATAATTATGAATTGAGTACATGACAGATTCCTAACCCCCTAGAAAAAAAATATGTCAATATTTTTCACTACTGTCAAGTCTTATTACAAGGGCATTTGCATCTCATTGGGGAAACAAAAAAAAACAACAACTTGAAATCTTGACTTGACAGGTGATCATAGGTTTAAGTTCACAATGTTCATTTCAATGTTCATTCTTCATCACAAGGTACACAATTCACAATGTTCATAATTCCTTTCCATGATCACACTTCTCACTGTTCATAGTACAATGTTCATAGGGTATAGTGTAGGTCTCAAGGTCTTATGTTCTCCACTGGCAGTAATCTAATAAAAAATAGAACATTTCAAAAAAAATTATAGACCTTGCCTGTATATTTAAAAAAAAATTATTTTCTTACCACCCTTTTATCAGCTTTTGTCCATTTTTTCTTTTATACTCACCATTTTTCCATAGACTTAACTTCTTTCAATGAGGTATGAAATGATTCCCATACAAAACAATATATACTTACTTTGCATGCTTATTCACAATTCAATTATCTCCCTTTCTTACTAACTCAAATTGTCATGTCAATTAATAATATTAACCAATAAAAGTAATATATACATAATATTTACATACTGAATCTCTGAGAGATAAATGTCAATTTAGACATTATATTACTGGTTATATAGTACAATAGGTACTTTTACAAAAAATTTTCACGACTTGAAAATTTTCAAACATCATATCTCATTCTAATTCTATGGAATGTCACCTCATAGAAAATCATATAATAATAATCATATATATAATAACACTTTTCATAAATCAGCTTAACCTAACCATAGTTTCATATTCACTAAACTGCCTCTCAGTTTAACTTTATACCATTTCTTGACATGTCATTTTGTCTATTGTAAATTCTGTAATCTCTGTCTTTATATTCATTGTAATTGTTTCTACTCTGATTCATACTTTCACTATTTCTATCATAATATGAACTCACAATCTTCTGATTATCATGTACTTTATGCCAACACTCTCTAGCAAAATGTCCCAATTTATGACAATTAAAGCAAGTCATGTTCCTTTTATTATGTGTACAATTCATGAGTCTACTGTACTGTTGAGTATTACTTCTATTTCTCATGTTTCTGTTAAATAAATGCTCATATTTATTTTGCCATTTTTCAATGTCTCTCAAAGTACATGTCCTAATACCTCTAATGTTACCTAACAACATATCTTGTGTTAAACTAGGTATTGCTACAGCATTACAGTACCCAGTAAAAAATGGTGTTTTTACAAAAATTCTGCATGCTTTAAATTCCTTAATACTGCCATCTAATAATCTCACTTTTTTCATATAACCCAAGTAACATTGTGGTTCTACAAATCTGGAATGTAAGGCAATTGTAGAGCAAGCTGTGTCTCTTATAAAGTTCAAGGACTTTCCATTCACTAGACCTTTAAATAATTTAAAATGATTTCTCTTCTCCTCAACCATGTTAATTTCTTCAAATACATTGCAATAATTTAATTGTTCAACCTCACTATCTTCATCACTGTAATTCCTATCATGTTTTTCATTTGCAAAATAAACTCTTCTTGTTTGATTCTGATTTCTTTGTTTATCATTGTGTTTATTATCACTTCTATTTTGATTTCTATCACTATATGAGTTCCTATCATCAGATCTATATTGTGTAGGTTTTTTACAATGGGAAGCTATATGACCCTTCTTATTACAATTGAAACAAGTTATTTCTTTATAGTAATTATCTCTAGGTTTTGAGCTTTCATTCCTATCTCTATTTTCAAATCTATCTCTACTTCTGCTTCTATCTCTACCTCTATCTATATTCTCTCTGGTGTATCCTATCAAATCAACTTTGTTTTTGTCTTTATCTCTATTAGAAAATGGTTTATCTGGATGTGCATTTTTATAGATTCTTATTATGTCTGTTACTTCATCTATAGTTTTAGGCTTTCTTTCTTTGATAAATGATTGAAGCTGGGAATCACATTTGTTAATAAAATTATCTAATAGGATAAAGTTTTTTAATCCCTCATATGAATTGACTACATTTTCTAACTTTACCCATTTATTGAAAAAATCTTTCTCCATATTAATGGTAGTTTGAGGTTCTACATCTAATGATGGTACATTATCAAAATATTTTTTCCTAAAAGTTGTAGCATTATGACCATATGCATTTAATAACTCTCTTTTCAAGACTTGGTAGCTATCATCAATATGATGGTCATGGTTTTGACATATTGTTAGAGCTTGACCATGGACGAAATCTATCAGTATTTCAGACCATTCTTTTTCTGGCATATTAAATGTTGACATTTTTGCTTCATATCTTTTTAAGAAGTCTCCAATATCATCTTTCTGTTCATCAAAACTCTGTATTTTCCTCTTCAACCATGTCTGCGAATTAGGGTTGTCTCTTTGAGTGGTAGTATTATTCGAGTTATTTGTGTTTCCTTGAGTTGTCTGTGTATTTTGAGATGATGCTTGAGTTGTAGCTAGTGCTTGAGCTGCATCTAATCTCATTTTCTCCATTTTAGCTTCATGCTCTCTGGCTTTTTCTCTCTCCTCTTTTTGTTTCTCATATTCCTCCTTTCTAATTTTCTCCTGTCTCTCTATTTCTTGTCTTTGGCGTTCTTCTTGTCTCTCTATTTCTTGTTTTTTTTCTTCTTGTTCCTCCTTTCTAATTTTCTCCTGTCTCTCTATTTCTTGTCTTTTTTCTTCTTTCTGTCTCTCTATTT
>JADKLZ010079391.1:6734423-6745309 GCA_021533235.1 Biomphalaria straminea
TCTCTCTATTTCTTGTCTTTTTTCTTCTTTCTGTCTCTCTATTTCTTCTTTTTCCCTTCTTACTCTATCTTGTCGTTCCATTTCTTCCTTCACCACTGACTGTACATATGCTGCTAAATCTTTTCCTTTTAGCTCCATGGCTTTTCCATCCTGCATGGCTGTTTCCTTAACCTCTTTAAGGTCCACATATGATGATGAAGCCATTGTATTATATTTTAAACCAAATTAAACTTATGTTTAATATGTATTTACTTAGCCTATAATGATTATGGCTATATTTTAAACTTCTTTTAAATTTAAGTTTTTCCCACAATTTTATATAAGTTTTTTCACTGTTACTGTCTGTGTTAGCACTGCCCTAGAAACTTATATAAATGTTTACTTTTATTTCTGTATTAATAGATCACAACGATCCTACATGCTAGTCCAGATCATTTAGTTAAATGATAAAGATCTAGAGTTACCACGAATTGAGTCACTACTATTTAGATCTGATCTAGTACTATGACCAACACGAGTATGATTCAGTATGACCAATTTTCGATAAGACTGAATTCTGAATTAGATCTAGCCTTATTACACAAGTTTATGCTTATATGATTTCATTCAACCATACGAATATGTTATATGCCCATATATATTATGCATCAAATATATCTTTACCAAGATATAGATCTAGAATGCAAACTATTACCTTTTTTCACTTTCTTAACATTAGAGTCTAGATATTCAAAGAATTTGCAATTTCACGTCAGGCGACTGACTCACTATGCCAGATTAGGCACTATTTTCATGGCAAAATCAGTTTTGATTTTAGCCGATCAAACTAAAATTATATTTTAGTTCAAATTCTTTACGAAATACTCCTACCTTCAGTCAAGTTAAAATTAACAGATCTAATTAAATAATATAATTAAATAAAATAATATAATACACACAAATGAAATAAATAAATGAGACTACCTTCTATGGGAGGGGATAAAAATCTGACATATACTGATAACGAGGTACGTAACTCGGCAACAACGGATATGACGTTTACACAACAAAACAAACGACACACCCTAAAACACTCAATATAGCTCTCTATCTAAATTTAGGGACCCAAAACCGAAGCTAAAATCGCACTTTTTAAAAAGTTGCGTAACATTTTTCTAGTTTTAGGCGTTTTTCACCCCGCCATATCTTAAAGTATAAATATCCGATTACAGTAAAAATGGCACCGTTAGAAAGGTTATTTTAAGCCCATCAATAATATATATAACGTTTTTCCTATAAATCAAAAAATAAGGGTGATAATCCTTTACGCGTAACATCACCGCACCGAATAATCGTGCTAGCGGGTGTGATCGTTTTCTACCTTGTTTGTTATTTCGTAAAATGGGGAGTACATCAACAAATGAAATTTTTTTTTGAACATATGTATTTTATAGAAAAATGAACGAGCTTTACAATGGTACCAATTACTAATTGATTTACATTGTTTTTATATAACTAAATTTACAAAATAAAAAACAAAATTGAATTTCATTATGATAACGACACGTAATCGTTTAGTTAATGTCACCATCAAAAAGCCCGTCTATTTTTCTTTAAAAGTGTGTAAATTTTATTTTAAAAACAAGCGTTGACATGCTCCCCATTTTAAACCGAACAAGACGCATAAAATAGCGATTTCGCCTGTGTGCGTAGTCTGCTAGAATGTGCCAAAATGGTCCTTAGCAACACATGAGTCGTTATAGAAAAATGATTTTTATTAAATCTACATCGTATAATTTGTAAGAAAAATGTCTGAGATGGGTCAATAAGATGTTAACCATTAAATATTTATTGTTTTTTTACCTTCTTTTATTCCAAATTTTAAAAAATAATTTATATTCCAACGTTAATGAAAGGTTAATGTGTAACAAATCTGTAAGTATTTTGTGTTTCTAAGGGGTCATGTCTTCGAAAGTAAACCTAATTTTTTTAAAAACGTATTATGTAAAAGTGATTGATACAAATTAAAGAGGAGGATTTACAGTTCATAAAAAAAGTAATGGTTCAAAATATTTAATTAATAATTATACTTGTAATAAATGTATAGAAATGCATCACATATTGGCCTTATCCGTTGCTAATATTGAGTAATATCAACAAATTGTGGCATCGAATGAAGCTATTCTAATATAGAGTAGATCTGGTCTTTTAACTAGATCTAGATCTATATTATATATATAAAATAGATAAATATATAACACTAAATTAAATCTATAGACTTCAATACATAAAGATAAAGCCTTAAATTAGATCTAGACCTATTTCTCGTGTTCTAGACCTAGGGACTTCAAATTAGATTTAGATCTACTCAGCTAGACTAGGCTACTCGGAGGCACAGTTTTGACAAATGCATATATAGGCCTATAATATAGATCTAGAGTCAATAGAGACTAGTCCTATATCTAGATCTTGGTCTAGAGTACTCTAAAGCCTAGATCTAATCTTGGTCTAGACATCTGGAACGAGGGTCCTTCATGTTATTCGTTAAAACTTAAAACGAAATAGCTTCTTTAAAAAGAAGCCATATCTAGGCCTATAATTTAAGGCTTAGGCATAATAACTTAGGCCGATAGTTTATAGGGCAGGCTATTTAGATCTACATTATAATACATATATATATCAAGATATGAGTCTAATTGTCTTATAATATCTAGAAAGATATCTAGATCTGGATCTATGTGTATGTTTTATAGTCTCTAGTTGCAATAAAAGGTCTTCTTTTATTATTAATGAAGTAGCCCTTAGTCAATAGGTATTATATTTAGACTACTGATCTCAGTTCAAAGTTCTCAATATCACAAGTCTAAGCCTCACTAGTAATCTTCAAACAACTAAATATTCACACAAAAAAACCCTCAAAGATTTGATAATATTAATTCATTTTAATTCTTATTAAATTAAAAATAGATTACAATCCTATAACATCATATTTTTAAGACATCTAACTATTTATAGGCTACTAATTATTGATGCCTTACAAGACAGTATTTTCCAATAATAAATAAAACAATGATAAACTTAGGACCTAATTATTATATTATTTTTCAAAAAGTAGTTATAGCTGCATAAACTATTTTAAAAAACATTTAATATTTTTTTAAGAAAAAAAAGTTGTGAAACTTTTGACATCTAAAAGATTTAGGCTACATAAAAGTCTATAAGGTTGATCATGTTGAAGGAAAAAAGTGACTAAGCTGGATGTGTTGAAAGTTAAAATCATAATGAAATCTTAAATTGAGAAGAACATATGGAAAGTAGCTAACTAAAATGAATCTTTCTATTTTGATCAACATGTCATTGAGATACTTGCTCTGATGCAAGTATTATAAATACTAATGTTTCTCTTTTTCTGATAGGTAAACTTCTCACAGCTTGATAGCTGAGATTGTAGGCCTAATAATAGCACATTGGCATTGGGATGTATTAATATTTTTATATTAAATTTATTTAAATTTAAAATATACTTTGAAGGCGTTGATTTTGGTTAAAAATTTGTGAATTTTAGAAAAAAAAAAAGTTCAAGCTTGATACTATATTTCTAGTTTATGCAACCTAATCAGTGTAAATTTGCTACATAAAGATAATGAAAATAATGACAAATATAAGTGTTTCTATAGTAAATTTCATTAGCCTGGGGAATTACAGTTTATATCCTGTATTTTCATGTAGAATTCTTTGTTTAGACAGTGAATATGACAAAAATTATGTGTTTAGAATAGTTGAGCTTTACTGAAAAGAATTTACTGGTCATTACATTGCAGATATAAAAAAGCCTTGTTTAAAATTATTTCTGCACACAAATTGAGTTCTGATTTTCAGTTTATCAAATCAGCTTATAGAGTTTAGATATTCAATAAGAAATAATTGAATAGCATTCAGCTAAATGGCTGTAAAGATTATTATGTCAAGAATTCTAAGTAAATGTATGGACTATATGTCTTTTTTTACCATCATTGGTTTGCAATACACTTACACGGGTCCCTATAAATAAATAAATGTTTTTCAATATTATTATGGAAGAATAGAGAATAATCTAAATTATGATCTGTAACTTGTTCTTATTGCTATACTAGTGTCATATTTTTAGCTCATTAAAGTTTAGCTTATTTGAGAGTTTTAGTAAACCATTGCATATTATTGTATACGTACAGCAAAATATTGAAATAAAATATTATTTATAGTAGTTTATTCTTGTAGATCTATAAATTCCCCGCATTTTGACATATAGTACAGTCATGTAGCATTTATTGCTTTTTTGTTACAAAATTTAAAAAATGCATATATTTTGTGTTTTTTACCTCCCTTTTTGAAAAATGCCAAAAATGATAAAATGCAACATTCGGCACAAGTAAATAAACTCAAATAATTTTTTGACAATCTTGAAAAAAATTGAGCGTGTTCTATGTGTGCACATGAATGTTTTTCCTAAGTTTCATCTCTGGGGGCATTATAGTTTCTCTTTAAATGTCCTTCAAAAACACGGGTTTGGAAGGCCAAAAAAAATATCCAAAAAAACGCGTTTTTAAAAATTGGTAACTTTCTTAATATTTAAGCTACAGATATAAATTTGGTATCCTCGGTCTTAGAATCACGAGTTCTATCCAAATAAATTAAAAAATAAGCTGCGTGACCATTTAAAAAAATCGGTTTTGGGTCCCTACTAAATTACGTCTTTTCACAACTGTTTAAGGCTCCACCACCTGATTTTACTCAGGCTAACGTACGAGATTTAGACAGAATCTATTTCTAAGGGGAATCTAAACATATACTAATAATAAGAAAAAATGGACACTTAGCTTTTTTGTAGGTTTCAGTAAATCGACAGCAAATTCCACTGTAACTGTTTTTCCTCGAGTTCCGACTCTATCTTCGGTACTGCCACTGGATACAATGTTTCGAGTATCCCACGTAATGCCCCAGATACGCTGATGTGCCACAGCAAAATATTTCAGATTCTTCTACGACCGTTGACGATTAATTCCGATGACTTGACTTGACGATTAATTGCGATGACTTGACGATTAATTCCGATGACTTGACGATTAATTCCGATGACTTGACTTGTGTAGTTGCTGACGAATAAACAGTTCTCCTGGCGATGAGTTGATCCACGTAGACGACTACTGGTACTCAACAGTTTCTTGACGTCAACTGGAACTGAACGAATGAAGAAAAAACGAATCTTCCGACGATGTCTTGATCTGGGCGATTGACGAATAACGGCTGAATAAAAACGACGACTTGAGCTTTGCTGACAAATGTTCACTTGAAGTTCCGCTGCTTCTCTGGTACTTGACGACGAATGATTACTCAAAGTTCCTTTGTTAGACCAGACTGTCTAAACTGTCCACTGAAGACTAGGTGAGAGTAAGGTCACCTTCAACGGTTTTCCGTTAGACGACTAACGATTTCAACGAAGTAACTCCGTACTCAAGAGTTTAGATCTAGATATGATCCAGATATGATCAACGACCCACTATCGATTAGTGGTACTACTTTAAATATAACACTAACCTTCCCAAGGTTAACTGCAGCGACCGTTATTCTAGTGGCAACCGGTACGACGAATCTCTTGTAGGGTGAGACTAAACGAGTAGACGATGACGATCTAGTTAGCTGATATATCCGACAGCGGGCAAACTGTCCTTCTCATAACCGATGAGGTAAAACTTGATACGACTATGTGGCTCTAACGACTGTCTTCTCAAACGACGATGACGAGAAAAAATGTAGATTCACCAACAATCTGTAACCCGTTATGATGGAACGGTTTCTCTGGTTTTAGGTCGATTCAGCAAACGAAGATCAGATGTTGATAGTACAAACGTTGCGTTGACTAGACTAGACTTTACGATGATCACTGTCCCGACGAAGCGAAGGTCTCAGGGTGACCTTAGTTAACGGCTACGAGCCGTTGCACGTACGATTCAAACGACGACTATGTAGAACTGCGAAAAAGACTTACGAACAAAGTCACTCTGCGACGATGATGTTCCGATGAACTTCCTTATCCTCAAGTGCACGACCCTTACTTGAGTAGACGTTCGGCTCCTGGTTCAGCTTCTGGTTCGGTTCGGGTTCTGGTTCGTTGCGGGGTCGCCACTGTGATGTTATCGTTGCTTGTCTTCAGACCGCACTGGAGTCAACTGTAATTACTCTGCAGGCGTTTGCGTGTTATTGTCCGGGTGTATTTCGATGCAGTTAACTAGCCAATACTGATACGAAAACAAGTAAACACATCTATTTTCCAAACCAGAACAGACTTGAGTAAAGCTGGTTAACAATTGAATACAATGTTTAATATCGAAATAGGCCACAGTCAAATGTCGAATAAATACTACTATGATAAACTATGTCTACACCCTACGAGAACCTAGCGCTAACTGATTTTCTAAGTCTCTACCGCAACATATCCCAAACGTCACTAGTCCCGTTCACTATGCGTCTTCTATGGTGCGTCGCTAACTAACTATAATTATGAATTGAGTACATGACAATTGTCATTTTAGTTTCAAGAGTCTTACGACACAATATTAATATTATGACAAATTAAGTAGACATAATAATTTCATATCTCTTCCTGTTCATCCCTTCCGGCTTCACTTTTTTGACCTCCCTTGCATTCACTACACAAATCCACACCATTTTTTCCATTCACACCATACTGCGCCATGCGATCTTCCCTTTTTACTTGTTTGAACTTTGTCGACTTTGAGAATTATATAGGCTATATAGATAACCTATAAGTATATAATAATGTATACAAATCAAAAGACAAAAAACAAAGTTTCACTAAATATATAAACACAAAGTTTATTTACATTAGGAGTCAAATGTGTAAACAGCTGGCTATAAATTACAGGCTTTCTCAAACTAAAAAATCTTAAATGTACACACTCCACAAAGGTATGACACACCTCACAAATCATATATTACACAAATAATCCCAACTCAATCATATCATATAAAGCAATCTAACGTCTGATTTATGAATGAACTTTCCAAGGTCACGGGCTCCACGCTCACACATGGACCCGACTTCAAGATTTCATGAGCTATAAGCTTCGGGAAAACCCACATGGGATTAGCCAGGATTTTTTCGGGGGGGGGGGGAGTTTTTCTCCCTCATAGAATCTGGTGACTGATGTATGGATAGTATAAGTGACCACGTTTTGTCCACTGCAGCAAATTTTCTTTTTGTCTAAAATGTGTATCCTGCGGCCTTCATGAGTGACTAGCTGTCTCGTTCCGAGGCTGCATGCAGCCAGGTGCTCTTCTATGTCAGCCAAGGAAGGTTAACGCCTAAGCTGGGTCTCTGAAGCGTTTCAGTGGGGCGCCTCTGTTACGTCGACCACCTTTTAGCTCACCAAAAAAGACTGCTTTGGCATACGCTCGTCTCCTATACGGGATACGTGCCCTGCCCAGCGTAGCTGTCGGACCATAAGAAGTCCCTCTAAACTGTCCACACCGGCGTTCGCAAGGACATCGCTGTTTGTAGTGCGGTCCTGCCACCGTATGTCCATGATATGCTAATGAATGTTTGACTCAGTGACCTCAGAGGGTTCAGGTAAACAATGTAATATATAATTCACGCATAGAGGCGTCCCAGGGGGGGGCTGTGGTTTATTTATATAGACCCCGTTCTGTACGAGACGTCATAGCTTCGCCAAACCTCCACAACTCACTGGACTTATCTTGCTAACTGCGCTGCCCAAGGCAGATCAGCTCTACCCGCAGTACACTTGTGCCCACGGTAGCCGGCCACCTGCCCTACTGTGCCCACGACAGATATCAGAACTTTTGGACTGAGACTCCACAATGACTATATCATCGGCGTCCCTCTACCCGCTAGAGCGCCACCCCCAGCCAGGATACAACCAGCTGCGACCCAAGCAGGACAACCAGCTAAGTACCAAGGAAAAAGTGATAAAGAGTGATGATTAAATATAGTATTGATTAGAGTTAGATGCAAACCATCCCCCCTTTTATTCTTCTATGTAAATATTTATGTAAATAAATATTCTTTAATTTCAAACGTTTCTATCTCTTTTCCATTGCTTGTCTCTTTGAGTGTCTGCTCCCGATTCATCTGCTGATGGGTCAGGGGTGATAACTTCAAAATAATCATCCCCTAGACACCATACAAGCCAAACACACGTCACACGCGACGACCTGTCACAACGTATGTACATTCTAGACCTACAGACCAAATTTAATTATTACATTTCAAAACATTATAACGCCAAAGCCAAAGTTTGGCCATTTACCTAGTAATTGTTATCCAAAGATATACATAAACTGTCAAATTTATATGAAAATAGTTAAAGCCTTTTTCGAGACTCGTGTCCATCCATCCAGGTTACAGTTTCCAAGAAAAGTTTGCAAGCCGCATATGGACACTCCAACTATGTAGAAATTACGGAAGCTTTAAGGGTCCTGAAAATATATACAGATAAAGTATTGTCTGTATACATAGATTCGTTTCATTATTTCGCAAATCATTTTTCTAAGAAGATCAGATAGAACAAAAAGAAATGTATGTTCTTTGTCATTGTTTATATATTCCTGTAGGCCCCTTTTCTCTGAATTAAATCAGTTGAGAAGCTACAAGCAATGTTGAACTAGGACGTCTAGGTCTAATGTTTGTTTTCAGAATGTATCATTGATTTCATTACTCACCAACAACAACCAAGCCGTGGAGACTGGGTCACACTGTATTTTCTTTTCCGTCTTGACACTGACTATCAGAACAATCCTGGAAGCCAGCCAAACTTTGTTTACTCGGTAATTAATACATGATAGCGATATAAATTTTATCAGAGACTACTTTAGAGATATATATATATATATATATATATATATATATATATATTATATGTTAATACATAATGATACATATTTTACGTTTGTGTTCTAACGTATTTTGTTGTTATTTTTAGTGGTCTCCTGGGAAAAAAAGCGCTATTAGTTTTGTGTAAACTGTCGGTCACATTCAGATCTCAAAAAACTTGTACAGAAATGAAAAAAAAATGTCATCATGCGTCGTGGCTTGAAAAGTGTAGGTGTATGTAATTCATAAAATGTACACCGCTTATAAAACAATAAATAAATATAAGGGAGAATATCCTTAAAACATATAAAAGAGATACACATGTACAATCGGATTTGCCTTAATAAAGATCTAGAACTGTGATTATTTTCCTTACGTTTCGATATTACCTTTTTTTCTCCAAAGAAAAGAAGAGCATGGCGGAATCTAGTGGATTGGTTTTGTATCTGTATTAAACTTAGCTAATGTTCCTTTCAAGTTAAAATGAAAGTAGCGTGAGATGAATGGGATACAAAGTACAATTCAAAGAGGTTGACCGGATTTGTTAATATAAGGGGATTATAAAGTGCGTCAGGACGTCTAAATTCGCAGATATAAGGAACGAATATATAGATATATGCTTTTGAAACACAAATTTGAGGGTTAATTTTATACGCTACATTACAGTAGTAAAACCGTTTTGTATATGTTTTGGAAGTAGTCAACTAAGAAATTTTAAATGATGTGATGATCATTTAACTATAACCAAATCTCTCTGTAAATGCAACATGTTAAATGTGAAATAAACTTTTAAAAAAAACTCGCTTATATTGAGAAAAATTGAATAAATCATTAATGTAATTAATTTTTAATAACTCAAAATGTAGCGATATTTGTAATACATAATAGTTTTTTTTTTTTAAGTCTCCATATTTTCATCCACTGTATAGTTTTCTTGGTCATAGTCTCGCTCCAGCTAGTGCGGTCTATGGCTATGTCTTCCCTATAGTCAGTATCAATGTTTACATATTTTAAATCCCTATATATCACATCAACGTAACAGAGTTGGGGGTGACCAGTTTTTTCTTTAGCAAGACACAAGATGCCCCGTATAGAATGATTTTTGGGATGCGATTTTCCTCCATCCTGCGAACAGGCGGCGCTCCCTGAGGACCGTAAAGATGCTGGGAAGGTCTGTTCTCGGATCTCAGTATTACACACTTTTTCTTTCCATGTTATTTTTAAGACCATCCAAAGGCAGCGCAAGTGGAATGAGTTTAGTTTTCTTTCTTGTTTTGTGTATGTTGTCCACGCCTCGCTACCGTACAGCAGCGTGCTAAGAACGCATGTCTTGCAGACCGCCATGTAGTGTTGACTTATCTTTAAACACAGATTGTCTATAATGACCATCCTATATGTAGTGTTGACTTATCTTTAAACACAGATTGTCTATAATGACCATCCTATATGTAGTGTTGACTTATCTTTAAACACAGATTGTCTATAATGACCATCCTATATGTAGTGTTGACTTATTTTTAAACACAGATTGTCTATAATGACCATCCTATATGTAGTGTTGACTTATCTTTAAACACAGATTGTCTATAATGATCATCCTATATGTAGTGTTGACTTTCACCAACATGCCAGGCGTGTAACTGGAAATGAACATTTCATACAAAACCTCAAGGTAGATGTTTTCTTAGTTTAAACTTTTTTTTTTGCGTCCCATCTAATTGATCTAATAATGATATAAATTTTGTTGTTCATTACTGGAAAGCCACTGTAACTTTAAAAGCGTTATTAAAATAAAACTATATAAGGCACACTTTGTACACGTTTTTAGCGGCCCCCGTAAGGGGAAAAGCCGCTATTAGGTTTGTGCAAAATGTCCGTCTGTCACACTCAGAGCGCCAAAACTAGAAGAGATACGAAAAATATTTTTTCACCATTAAATGCGGCTTGAAAAGTTTAGGTGTAACGGCTACTTTTAGTTTTCTAAAAGCAAACCGTTTAATTTATAAAATTAATTATG
>JADKLZ010079391.1:6746333-6764485 GCA_021533235.1 Biomphalaria straminea
TATGTATGTATGTATGTATGTATGTATGTCCCCGTATAGATTAGAAATCAAAACCATTTCACCGATCTTGACAAAACTTGACAGAAATGTTCCTTGGGTACTAACTTAGACCTGTATGTATGAATTGTAACCCTAAAACAAACTTAAAACCCTAAAAAAAAAATAAAGTTTCCCAAGTCTATTACAGCTATACTATTTTATGAACTAGGCTTTGTTTACAAATGTTGACATGAGAAAAAGATCGAAAGGATTTAGATCTAGATTATTCTAGATCTAATTTTAAGAAATACACTTTGCACTTATAGATTTTAACTTTGACGCATGAAAATACAAAATATAGTCTAATGATTTACTTATTTAACAAGATTAACCTTCGAATTTGTGTTTCAAAAGGATTTTTACATAAATTCGTTCTTTGTATCTGCGAATATAAAAATCCTGTTGAACATAGTTGCATTAGACATTACCGAAAGGTTACAAATCTCTCTATTCCTAGATCTAGATCTAGGTCTAGAACTAAAGATGATAGAACTTCTCTTCGCAAAGATAGTTTAAAGCTTTAACACTTGAACATACTAATTATAGTCCATTCATTTCATATTTTAATCAAATTAACATTGAAATTTGTTTTCTAAAGCATTTTTACATGATTGCAACTATTATCCTATTATTGTGTAAAATAAGGTCAAGTTTCTATTTATAGCTCCATTAATGATTTTTTTTTATGTGAATTCGCGCATTCGCTTTACTTTAAACATTATTATTTTCTTTGTTTCTAATGCACAATATCACTGACTACATCAGCATTACGCAAATTAAGACCCGCGGACAGCGGGTAATATCTGTCTAGTATTAATATATTAATAAGTGTCCTACTTCTAGAATGTCAGCTCAAGCAAAAATAAAAGAGATATAACAAAATTCAATATACACGCTAATACCATTCGATGCACAAGAAATGCATTTGAATGATTCGTTAATGATTCGTTGTTTAGAAAGTACATGGACCTGTAATTTAATAATACTAAGTTTCAAAGTTATCCAAGCCTTACGTGGGCAATGAACTATTTGAATATTGTCTCTTTCACTTCTATTTCAGCCAACAGTAGAGTACAGCTTCTATATAAGGCTTTTTATTTTCAT
This sequence comes from Biomphalaria straminea, assembly GCA_021533235.1. Taxonomy (NCBI): domain Eukaryota; kingdom Metazoa; phylum Mollusca; class Gastropoda; family Planorbidae; genus Biomphalaria; species Biomphalaria straminea. The sequence goes on from JADKLZ010079391.1 coordinate 6,747,477, forward strand.
CACTGAGGCACGTGTTAACACGATCAAGGCTCTTCCAGCATCACCAGAGTACACGGAAAAAATGTTACTTTTAGATTCTACTATGACAGATGTTTCGTTACTGTTCTGTTTGAAAAATGCGCATATAATTAGTGGAAGTAACGCACTAGGTGTTCAGATGTTTTACATGGGAGTAAGTAAATATTTACAATTCACTTTTGAATGACATAGCACAATAGGTTTCGTACGGGCAGGTAAGAGTTCAAGTCCGATTATCAACACAAATGTGATGCTTAGTGCTGAAACAATGCATATATATAACCAGCATTAGGGCTAGGAATGAATATGGTAAATTAAATATAACAAAATAAGGGTCAGTCCTGACCGGCACGAACCATGTGCTCCTCTATTTCAAACTGGCCATTTGTCAAAGGAGGCGACAGTATATCGAGGTGTGATTGTGACTTGGTGGATTATGGGACTGTAGAACTTTGAGTGGCAAATAGTAATAGTATATGCTAATTTAACGCTACTGATTAAAAATATTTAATGGTAGGAATCTGGATGGTCCATTGGTTTATTTTCTTGGCGAAAACTCATGGAAAGAGTCGATACTAATCTTTAACAAATGTAAATTTTAAAAGAAATTTTTTATATTATTATTTCATTTTTTAATGTCGATAACCTCTCAATTTGATAAAAGCACACTGGCTTGGCTTACCTATCAAGTGGGATCAAAGTAGGCCATATATTAAGTGTTCACATGAGAAAGAGAGCATTTATAAGAGAAGAGAGAGAGAGAGGTTTTAGTTTCTGAATGCGATGTTACTACTTCCTTGAAGATTGTCAGACATATTTTTGCGTCTGAAACAGCATCTGTGTTATAGAGTATATTTTTGTGTTTGTATGATGCTGTGGAGAGGCTATGTGCTGGCATGAGAGACTTACAAAATTGCTCCCCTTTTACAAATGCTAGCCAGCGGTGTCAACAAATTAATCTACCATACGAGAGGCTTCACACAGCCTTTGGACATCAGCTCTTTTATCAGCAGCAGACGCCTTGGCTGGCTTGCCCACTTTCGCAGAATATAAGTAGGTCGACTTCCACAAGACATCTTGTATGGCGATTTAATAGAAGGCAGGAGAGTCGCTGGTCGTCCACTTTTACGGTATAAAGATGTATGCAAACGCATCATGAAGCTTTTCAAAATTGCCACTAGCTACTGGGAAAAAGTAGCACTGGATAGATCCACATGGAGAGAGAGCATAAGAGAAGGGTATCGGATTGCAGATGCCAGACACAACAGAAGCAGAAAGAAGGCTGAAAAGCAACGGCGCCTGGTGATTACAGATGCCCAACCTGCGAGCGCAGCTGTGTATCAAGGATTGGCCTCTTTAGTCACACAAGAAGTTGCAAAGGGAAAATATTGTCTTTAGAGCTGTCAAATGCCACAGAGTATGGTGACAATGGCAAGTGATTACCGATTGGTTTTGAATGATGCAAGAAAGGTGGCAATGTCATCATTGGTCTTAGAATTGACTTTTGGGTTTCCGTAGACTCATGTCACCTGTAGATAGATTGCTATATGTCGAGTCTGTCGACTCCATTTTCTGACATTTTCACTTACATTTCCTTCTGTTAGTTCTTGGCTATGAGGTAGCGTTAGTAGATTTTCTGCCAACGGAGTGTCGTTACTCAGTCTGAGCAATTCCATTGTTCTCTCCCCTGATAGACCACATTGTATTTGTACTACTAATTTTGAATCTTTCTTTCTTGATGGCTAGTATTCCAATTAGCATAAATGGCGATTAACACTTACATGGTTCATTGCCGCTGCCACCTAGTTAATTATTATCGAATAAAGCAAACAAAATGTAGAATTTGGGCCGTATAATTTTAATGCAAGTTCCTAAAGACGCCTTTTTGGAAAGAAATGACAGTTTACAACAAAGGACACATAATTAACAATGACAACGGAGCATAGCTCAAATATAACAGGGATCAACAGTTATACTTGCATTTCATTTTGTTTTATAAAGTTTTACACGCAAAACACGTATTTAGTCAATTCTGGCTTCATATGACCCAAAATATCCAATAATCTTAGCGAGAAATTCCAGTGTGTAAACTTCAAAACTTCAAGGTATGTGTGTATTAATGAGAAAAATAATTCTCAACTCTTTGACTACTTCGTGAGAACTCAAGATTGGCTGATTTATTGCTGTAAGGTTTTTGTAAATAAAGAAAGAGAAAAATGTGAAAGTAGACGTCGAGTAGAAACGCAATGCAAATGTTTTTTTTTAATTCAAACTTTGTTAAAGCGCAAATTGAAAACGAAAAATATTTATGAATTGCAGTGTAATTGTTAATTCGGTATGCAGCGTTTAGATACACTGATTGGGAAAAGGCTGATATTAGTTTTTTGTGGTCTGTCTGTAACGGAAAGATTTTTGCGTTCCATCATGGACATAAGGTGGCTAGATCTTAAGCTATGTTCTTGCGAATTCCGTTTTGTGCAGTATAGAGGGACTGCGTATAGTTGGACAGTTACGCTGGGCAGGTCAAGTATCCCGGGGGAAGAACGTGTGCCAGAAGCAGTCTTTCTAAGTTTTGTTGGTAAGCTAAAAGGTGTCAAGAAAAAACTAAAGAGACCAGCTAGCTTTTACTGACATAGAAGAGAGCTGCTGGTTGCAGGCGGCTTCGGAACGAGACAGCTGGAGGTCACTTGCAAATCCCGAGTGATACACATTTGAGCCCCCCCCCTCCCCCATAAAAAAAACCCACGAAAATCAGCGGCGGGTTATGTCTGCGCTGGATGTAACAAAATATGTAGGTTGTAGGTCGTAGCCAAACGGAAGACTGCACTTATCATAAATCTCCGGACTCAAAGACATCCTTCTTATTATTATTATGTATAAAGTTTATTTACTCATTACTTACTGAAGCCATTTCTAATATAAGGTTGGATGAGTTAAGGAGGTTGAATACATTGTTATATTCGCAATGTTTGACATATATTTTAACAATGATCTTTTGCACCCTCTCAAACCCCCCCCCCTCCAAAAAATAAAAAACCCAAACATTTAATGATGTTTCTCTCTTGACTGTAAAGTCTTTTTTGTACTATTCCTGTGAAACACCATGCAGCTAAAATCATAGTATCAACACATATTCATTTTATGTCGGCCCTACACAGACCAGAAAATGTATTTTAGTAATATAATAATGATATCATTGAACTTCAATAGACAACTGTGTCACAGTCTCAGTTGTCATTGCCTGTTAAGTTCACCTTTGGTTAAGAGTTTAAATCGACTCCTGATGTAGGAGGAAGTAGTATGACTAAAATTGCCTTGAGTTCAGTTAAGGCAGTCAAGTGGTATCCTGTACAAGGCTGTCAGGTAGTATCTTTGGTCCGGTACGGACAATATCTGACTTAGAGCTAGTAGTCATTTTGAGACATGTATTTCTAGTAGTTATTATTTTGTTTCATTCCGTATTGTGGAATTTCATTGTTACTCGCTGGGATGCGGATTATTATTATTATAGCTTTTATATAGCGCTACTTTCATGCTTATAGCATGAATCTCATTTGTGGACCCGTGGGGGGGGGTATCTAGGAGTTGGTTTTCCGTGCTGCCTTTAAGCGCTCAGAAAACACAACTCTGCCCGAGTCGGGTGTCGAACCCATTCTAGGTAGCCAAGCCAAGCCAAGTTCAAGAGTACTTAGCCTCTCGACCACGCTTCTCATGTTGAGATCTAACAAGATTTATTATATTGGATTTATTACACCGCTGTGCTGCGGGTGTGATTATGTTGCTTGTGAACCTATGTAACTGACAAGAAGTGCAGTATTATTTTTATCATCAATAAACTTTATAATTTGTCTGCCAAAGAGGATTTACGTCAATCTATAGTATCTATATTCGTCTCCTGCTATGACTCCAAGAAGCACGAACACAGCAGTCTACGCATTCGCAACACACTAGTAGTGACCAGTCCAGTGTGCAACAGTAATACAGCATTCTTCAACATGACACTTTTTCACCAGCAACACATTTATGCTGGTTCAAACTGACATAAATTTAATCCAGATGTACTCCGAAATTAGTACCACTTTCGGACCTTTTAATCTATAGAGCAGATGACGTAAAGGTCATCTGTTTTTGTGGCCATCTGTTAACGAGGATGTCATGTGGCCAGCATAACGACCAACCGCCTTTAATTTTCCCCAACTAATGTCAGGTACCCATTACAGCTGGCTGGACTCATAGGCGCTCATAGATCCCGAAATTAAAAATCCCAGTCTTTACCAGGATTCGAACCCGGGAACCCCGGTTCGGAAGCCAAGCGCTTTACCGCTGAGTCACTGCGCCACTAATCCGACATCGCATTGTAATATTTTACTTTAATACTAAATTATTACAATATGAATCCAAACTTTTCATGAAATTTACATTTACATTTAATGCTCCAACATTTATTTCCGAAAATGGATTTGATGAACCCTTCTTTAGAACACTAAGGCAATAATTTCAAGTCGATCAGTGCGGCATGTTACACAAATTCACAGATTACTCTGTAACCTAAAGATTGAGCATCAATTCACATATAATGAAGCTAAGAAGTTTTGCAAAAAGGCATAATGAATACTGCTCAAAAAGTGTGTTTTAATGTTCCTAGATTTCATAAATTAACTGAATGTTATCCTTTGAAAACTCACACTGCCAAGACTTTCTTCCAAGCCAATAATAGGCTATAATAATAATAATATATATATATATATATATTTCTCTTTATGGCTTAACAGTTTGGACGGGAAGAAGAAGTAAAGGAAAGATCACTCTTTTATTTCTGCGGAAAGAGTTACCCCACGAAAAAACAAGAGGGGGAGAACAAGTACGGATGGCTGCCTGGTTGTGCGGTTTGCCCGCTGAACTGTCGGTTGGATTTATCGATTGTCCGGTTTCAAACCCTGCCCTATGCCATCCCCATTCGTCCTGCGGGAGGTTTGGACTAGGAAGTAAACTATCTTCAACTCTGAAGGAACATCCGAAACATTTAAAACATTTTACAAACAAACATTTTACAAACATTAAATAGCACAGCCGACTTAACCATTGTGACCGAAAAGTCATGGAAAGAGATCAAGCAATCTGCTTTGTATATTCACCCGTCACAAATAGCAGGGTCGTACTTAACCATTGTGGGGCCCAATGCAAAACAGATTTCACGGTGCCAAGTTTGGGTAGGGAAACGAATAATAAGTAAAAATAAAGAGTTTGTATTAGAAAAAAATGTGTCTATGCATTTTATTCATTCTTGACTACGTACAGAATTACTTTAAAAGCCTAGCGTGTAATCATACAGTATATCGTAATAATTCTGTTTCTTACATAAATCACGCTCAAGAGCAAGAATTACCAAACGTTTCAATCTATCTTTGAGAATTGTTGACCTCAAGTAATTCTTAATTAGTTTGAGGTGTGAGAAGCTTCTTTTACCAGATAACACAATTACGGCTAATGCATAGTGTCGTTTTTATTTATGCGCGAAGGGACTGCGTGCACGACATGGCCTAAACTGTGCCGATGTGCCTAAAAATCAAAATCAAATCAAATCAAATGACACACAAAAATTTCAATTTTTGTCTATATATTTCCGTATATTTTAAAGACTTTTACGTATATTTTGCAAAGTCGGGAGAATTCCAGAATTGTAGTAAATCGACAGGAGGGCGCGAAAAATCTGTAATAAGTTATAAAATGATTTAATTTAATAATGTATTATACAACTTGAATTAGCGAGGGCCGTATAAAATTGCGGGCCCACTGCCGGTCGCATAGGATGCAGTGGCCTAAGGCCGGCCCTGTAAAATAGCGGCGTATACCACACAATTGAATGAATGGCGACAGCCAAAACATGTCAGACAATTGAGTGAATTGTGACAGCCATAACATGTCACACAATTGAGTGAATGGTGCACGCCATAACATGTCACACAATTGAATGAATGGTGACAGCCATATGTCACACAATTGAGTGAATGGTGACAGCCATAACATATCACACAATTGAATGAATGGTGACAGCCATACCATATCACACAATTGAATGAATAGTGACAGCCATAACATGTCACACAATTGAATGAATAGTGACAGCCATAACATGTCACACAATTGAATGAATAGTGACAGCCATAACATGTCACACAATTGAATGAATGGTGACAGCCATAACATGTCACACAATTGAATGAATGATATTCACTCGGTTCTGTTTCAGGATTTCGCTGAATTTGAATTGAACTTTACATCTAGTTCCACATGTGAAAGTGTCAAGGTCGAATGGAACTATTACAAAATACCGTTATCTACAGAGACAGAGAGCCAACAATTAAAATGCATTGTACGAAGAACCTTGATTCCTTTTAGGTACTGTAAGAAATTCATCTTCTCTATTAAGATACGTTTACTATTAAAATGTCTTCTTATTAAAATGGTTCCATTCTGTAAACTATTTTTCTAAGTCTTTCTATTGACTCAAACAAATGTGATCTATGGTCCAGTATTGTGCTGAAGTTAGTTGTATTAGAAATCTAGCACACACCAAGAAAACTTAATGACTCTCGACAATCTCTATATATATTTCTCAAAAGACAAGTTCAAATGAGTAAAAGATCAAACAAGTAAATGGGAAGATCCCATGTTGCACCATGGTGTGAATGAAAAATGGTGCATCCCATTCCGCACTATTTTCATTCACAAGTAGCATAGCATGCGGCGCAACGCTATTTTGTGAATGAATGTGGTGTATATAATTCTCTTCTTCTTTTAATATTATGACAAACTAGAATAAGTATTTCCAGATTATTGTGTCGTATGACTATTGAAACTAGAAGAACAATACACAGATAGAGTCTACTCTCAGGTTTTACTTTAGAAGTACTTTAATTAATATCACAGATTACGCATATTCGTTCATTAGACATGATTACGAAAGGTAACTCATCTCTCTATTCCTAGATCTAGATCTAAAACTCGAATTCAACTCTAAGATTATAGAACTTTTCTTCGCAAAGATAGACATGAACATACTAATTATAGTCCATTCATTTCATATTTTAATCAAATTAACATTCAAATTGGTTTTTCTAAAGCATTGTTACATGAGTGCAACTCTATTCTTAATATCGCGTAAATTAAGGTCAATCCATTTTTAGCTCCATTCATATTACTTATAACAAGTAAGTGGGAAAATCCCATGGCGCAGCATGGTGTGAATGGAAAATAATATATCCAAATCCGCACTATTTTCATTCACAAAATAGCATAGCATATTTTTTTTTTACTTTACTTTTACTTTAAAAAGATTTTAATAATGTCCGGAGATTTCCAGGACTTTTTCGTAGGCGTATATTTAATAACATTTCAGGAGATTTCCAGGGGCTCCTGGTAAATCAAGAGGCCGCGGGAAATCTGTTATATGTTTTAAAATGGTTCAATTTATACACCTAAAAATTTGCACGGGTCCAAAGAAAGTGCGGGACCCACGTGGTCGCATATGTTGAAGTGCCCAAGGCTGCCCTGCAAAAAAGCGACGTATGGTATGCCGCCGGTCGACTAGTTAATTATATAATCCTCAAAGTAAAAGGTCAAACGAGCAACAAGTAATTGGGAAGATCCCAGGGCGCAGCACGCGGTGTGAATGGAAATTGGTGCATCCCAATCCGTACTATTTTCATTCACAAAATAGCATAGACATAAATAAATATCGACTGGAAAAAGGAAGTAACTTCATGTAACTAGAAAACATATATAAATCTATATATCTACTAATGAGTTCGGATTTCAAAATTATGAAAAATTTAAAAATTGCATATCTTCAGTCTTAGAGATTAAACACAATTTATAGACATAAAATAAAGTACACACAATGGCAATGCACAAATTTTTGTTTCATAAAACTCTCTTATGAATTTGTGTAGTGAATGGAAGGGAAATTAAAAAAGTGGAAGCCGGAAAAGATTATATTGTGTCGTAAGACTCTTGAAACTAGAACGACAATACACGAATAGATACTACTCTCAGGTTTGACTTTAGCGCGGGAAATCTGTTATATCATGTTATAAAATGGTTCAATTTAATAATTTATACACCTAAAAATTAGCACGGGTCTAAAGAAAGTGCGGGACCCACTGCGGTCGCATATGTTGCAGTGCCTAAGACCTGCCCTGCAAAATAGCGGCGTATGGTATGTCGCCGGTCGACTTGTTAATTATATTCATCTTAAAATTCCATTTCTATCATTCCACGCTCTCTCTCGTTCAGCACTCTACTGTTCATTGAGCCACGTTTACACAATCGTATGAAACACACTTTCTTAGCAGATCAACGTAACCACTGACTAACATTATAGAACTACTAGTTTGTCCATACACAGTCACGTACAGTAACAATAACAGTCCCTTGGACAAACACACACCCAAACTTTAATGGACTAAACATTACCTGTCTCACTAGGAACAACTTAAATTAGTTCATTGATTTATTAGCGGCCCCCGAAAAGGGAAAATACGCTATTAGTTTTGTGTGTCCTGTCCATCCGTCCCGTTTGGATCTCAGAAAGTAGAAGAGAAAACGAAAATATGACATCACAATAATTTAGATTATTTAAAGTTCTGATGCAACGGCTACTTTTTTCTTTTCTAAAAGCTCAAAATCTAATTTTTAAAATCTAATTTTTAAAAATCATTTATGCAAGCAGTTTTTAAAGAGAAAACCCTATTACCAAGTAAACCTAATTTAAGACAATTAAAAATGTTATAAAATGTATTTTAAACACATTTTTAAAAAACATCATTATAATATCTCAATAACAAATTAAATCGTGTTCTGTATAGGGAAGACGATCGTTTACCAAATATTTAACACAATATGCTAAAGGTTGTAGATTTTATTTTCATTTTTTTTTGTTTCAGATTTTAATTGTTAAGTAATGTAACTTATGTTATACAAATTACTATATTTACACATAAACAATGTTAAATAATTTTTAAAGAGAAAAAATATATTTAGTATGCATTATAAGTTAGACTTTTTTAAAGATAATTAATAATGTTATAATCAGCATTTTCAGCATTTCCCCCCCACATCATCATATATACATTATTACATTACTAGCTTTTACCTATCCATAAGATGTAAACATCTCGATAACTGATGTCCCAAGCTAAAAAACTGAGGTTTCCTAAAAAAAAAGTAACTTTCACCTATCCTTTGATCTGCTGGAACGCTGGGGCAGTACATAAGATCTGTCAACCTTCTTTCTTCATTCTTATCTATCATTTGTCTTTTATATAATTTTCGGATGTTTTTTCTGAAAATATTGAAGCCTGCCTGGGTGGACCACTTCGGGGGCCGATTTTGAGTTTGTGTTTCCACACAAACTGTCTTCGTAACCTTGTATTGTTACGTAGTTCTGAATCTTCTGGCTAAAGTAGACACACAAATAAAAACACTGCAAAGAACTTGATAACTCAACTTTCAGCTTCATATATAACTTGTATTGTATTGACTAAAACTCTGTAGCAATTCGTCGCTGTAACATGTAGCGTAGAAGACTGTACAATATCTGGTAGTTTAAGTTAGCTATAGTTCGTTGCAATTCATCTCTTCTCAACTTGCGTCGAGCCTTATTCCGCTCCACTCAGATGTTCCCGAGTCGTACTCCACTCTACCGAATCAGAGCCGTACACATCTTACATCGATTGTATCGACTGTAACGGCTCAAGCACACTGTAATTCTCTGGTTTATATAGAGTCCCTAATCGCTCCACTAAGATTGCAAAAAACACTGCTAGTCCCCTATGGAACAACATGTGAGGACACGTCACATCCTGTCTTTGTTTTTACGCGTAGATTGCAATGAAGACTGGCGCTTTGTCATCTCGCCGGGGTGACACGTTGACCTCTACCTGTCACTGTTCACTTGTAATAATATGTTCAGCATAACAGACATTTAAAGTAATAATACTAACACTATAACATAATAAAAGCCTAGAAGTTTTGTTCTACATATAAGACATGTACAATATGTATCTAAATACATCAGGGTAACGTAGAGGTGCTCCAACTTGTCTGCCACATCGAGCTACCACTGACGGCGGATTGGTAGTTGTAGTTTCTGCATGTTGCATGTTTGATGTACCGCTCTCTGCTTGTGTTGAGCTCCATTCAAGATGTACAACATCCCCACAACTGCTCGGTTTTTCAAACATTCTTTAAAGAACTGTGTAACGCAGGGGTCTCAAACTCATATCAGCATGCGGGCCGCAGTTTAAAGTAACAACCAGTCAGCGGGCCGCACCACGATAAGAGAATGTTTTTAATTAAATTTTACGAACACTAATGTCACTACAGTTAAATGCTTAAATAAAAATAAAGTTCTTATAATTATTAATTACATTTACTGTAGTTTATTACATGCACAGGCAGTTTAGTTTACTAAAATAAGTTGACGTTGTCTCTGTCACTAATAGAAAATCAGAAACTGTAGTTCCCCCCAAAAAATTACTATAATTACTAGGCCTACTGCAGATAACTCATCAGTCATGTTTCTGTCCACTCAGCTGAGAGCGTTTGGCAGATACCAGACCATCAATGTTAGGCTTGAAGTCGCGTGTTGTGGCAAGCCGCAAGGTTGCTCTCAGAGGCTCATCAGTCAGCCTTGATCGTAATGCTGTTTTGTTGATCTTCATTCTGGAGAAAAATTGTTCGCAAACGTAGGTACTCCCAAACATCGCTAGAATTCTAGCAGCTGCGCAGAATAAATTTGGAAAATTCTCTCTGGGAAGAAACTGGTAGAAATCTGGAACGCCAACTTCAGCGTATTTTTGCTTCAGAATAGTGTCACACTGCAGGTCCAGTAGATCCATCTGGACTTCCTCTGGAACGTTTTTCACGTCAACTGCGAACGGACTGGCAAAAAGTAAGAACTGTGGTTCGAGAGCAGTGAATTGCTGAAAGCGGTGTTCAAAATCTTCCCGTAGTCTGGAGAGGATGTCTGCGTAGTCTTTCAGGCGCTGTGGTTCAACCTTTATGCTCTGTAGAAAAGAGAAATGAGCCAGGTTTGCATCTGCCAGCTGAGTGGCCCACAAAGTCAGCTTGCATCTGAATGATTTGATGCGGTCAAACATCACGGTAATTAGCTGCTTTGTTCCCTGTAGATGTCAGTAAGAAAAGCAAGATCCGACAAAAACATTGGGTCACTGAGCTGAGGTATGTCTCTGTCTTTCATTGCCATGAACAATGATATTTCCCGTCTCAGTCTCAGTTCAAAAAATCTCTGCAGCACTTTTCCACGACTTCTGTATGATACAGCAACTCTCCGTATTCCGTATCTAAATCAGCTAGAAATGACACAAACTGTCTGTGGTTGAGACCCCGTGCACGTATGAAGTTAACCGTCTTCACGACAACATCCATCACTTTCTTCATTTGTAGACTTTTGCCACAGAGTGCTTCTTGGTGCAGAATGCAGTGTATGGCTGCAAAAGGTCCCGCCAAGCTCAGCTGATTCCTTTTCTCTACCATTAATCCGACAACACCAACCTTCTCTGAACACATTGCTGGTGCACCGTCCGTAGCCACTGAAACAAGTTTTTCCCACGGTAGCCCACACCTGTCAAAACAAGCTTCCAGTTCTTGAAACAAGTCGCGTCCAGTCGTCGTTCCTTTCATGGGTAGTAAGTCCAAAAGCTCTTCAACAATGTTCAAGTTTTCGTCGACACCACGAATGAATACGGCACAGTATGCAGTGTCTGTTACACCTGTAGACTCGTCCAGTGCAATGGAATATGCAACAAAGTCTTTTGCAGCGGCAATCAGTTGCTGTTGAACATTTGTCGCTGACTCGGTAATCCTGCTTGCAACAGTGTTCGCAGACATACTTATCCCTTCGAAGAGCTTCTTTTTCTCTGGACAGATAATTTCACACGCCTGTAGCATGCACTCTTTTACGAACTGGCCTTCAGTGAATGGTCGTGATGCCTTTGCTATCATCTCGCTAACAACAAAGCTTGCTTTCACAGAATCTTCGCTTGCAGTGTTGATACGTGCAAAAATGTTTCTTTGTTTGCTGAAAGATGCTTTCAAGTGACGGACTTTTTCCTCACGCAGTTTACCGGACAGTCCAGCATACTGTTCTCGATGCAATGATTCAAAATGTCTACGTATATTGTATTCCTTGGGCACAGAGATGCACTGCTAGCAAATCATACAGCTGATTTTCTCGCCCACTTGTGTGACAAAATATACATTTTCCCACTTCTCCTGGAACACCCTTTTTTCATCTGCAATCTTTCGCTTTTTGGATGACGATGCCATTTGTAGGACTCTACACTACTACAGTAAAGTTGAGTAAACAATGAACTCTCTTTCGCAACTGACAAGCCTGATGACAAAGCAGAAACAAGAATATGATATGCAGGGCCTCCACTAGGGTTGTGGCCGCCTTCGTGCGAAATTTAAAAAATGCCGCGCTCCCCCCCCTCTTCTTTATTTTTTGAATATTTTTTGAAAAACAATTCATTAAGACTGAGCTGGACACTACCTGAAGCGCTCTTTGATTTAAATTCATTTTTTGTCATATTATTTGTTCCTTTTATATTCGCTTCGTTGTCAAATCCCCGTGCCCTCTAAGATGCTTTCTTTTAAATTTTAACTTTGCATTTGTTCTTAAGAATGTAATGAAATAGAAAAGAAACTTAGTCTTAATTGGAACATAGTATTTAATTTTTATTTTTCATTTATATTTTTAACACTATGTTTAAAATTTAAAATAGGTGATGACATTTCACCAAAAAATAAAGGGCATTTTTTTCCAAAAAAAAAAAAGTGTTGCCTACATAAATTTAAAGCGTTGTAACAATTTTAACATGGTGATAGAATTGAAGATGCGGAAGCTTTGCTCAAATCAGCAATAGGTTTGATTCCGGGCGGGACTTTGCACTAAGCGTAATCTGGCATTTTAATGGTAATAATTAATAATAGTGTAAAACAATAATAGTAATAATATTCCAATATGGAATACTTTACTATTTTAAAAAAACACTAAAAGAAATGAAAATAACATTCCATAGAATTAAATATTAAATAGTTCTAATAATAAATATTTATAAAACAGATTCGATTTTAACTGATTTTACTACGAAAAGAGGATGATTAAAATTTATTTTAAACTGAAACACAAATGAACTTATTTGGATTGATATCTACGATCTATAATCGGCCCAAAAATATTCTAATCTCTAGTAACACCCATTTCAAATAAAAGTGACAATGTTTTAAAATTGACTTTCTAATTACTAGATCTACTTACAGGCCAGGCTATTCAACTCGAAACAAATATTACTAGCAACCCGCGAAAATTCAAGGCCAGGGGAGAGTCGGCGCCTATGGAAAAACCCATGGGAACCTCTCCCGCTTTTGTTTTATTTTGTCCCCCCCCCCTTTCTCTTCTTAAAGTATTCAAAAGATAATGGAATCATTATAATTTAACTAAAATGTTTTTTTTTCATTATTGAACCAAACATTTTCAAAAGGAATCTTGAAACAATGATTAAGCCTCCCCTTACATTCGGCGGCTTGCGTGCAATGCACACATTGCACAATTGGTTGCAGTGGCACGACATACATATAAACTGTTCTAGCCGCCCCCCCCCCCCCATGAGCGATGCAGTCATTGTAAATTTTATTTACTTTTTTTTTTTTGGAATTCGCGGACGTGGTCGCGGGCCGCACAAAATAGCTTCGCGGGCCTCATGCGGCCCGCGGGCCGCGTGTTTGAAACCCCTGGTGTAACGCTTTAGTAGGCCTTTAAATAGGGGCTATAGCAGTCGAGTCTTCTACTCTAAGCGTTTCTATTTTTTTTCCTGATAGCGTCTCTAAACATGGCCTACTTCCTGTCTAATTCTATCTACTCTTTTTGTCCTGACATCACTACAAAAATTACTATCAATTATGTATCCTAATTGTGGCATTTATATTGTTGTAAACTTGTCCCCCCCCCCCCCCCGACTGACCATTTTTTCCACGTGAAAAAACTTTTTGAGTTGTTGTTGTGCATGGAGGAAAACTGACCTGAGAAGTGTGTTGATGTGTCAACAGGAGAGTTATGAGTTTTGGATTTCTTGACTGAGGACTGTTTTCGATTGTGTTAGTAAATCGGGATATATAAATTTGATTTGGAGATTGTGACATTATTTCTTTTTATCGGATATATTAATTGATCATAGTTGTGCTGCTGCACTGAGAAGGATATCGGCCACCTGACAATCGGTGAGTTAACTTTTCTTAGTCCAACCAGAGTCGTAACAATGTCAATGACTGTCTCAGAGGTGTCGATTTTAAGAATGTCTTGCATAACCATTGATTCGGAAAATGAGTTTTTTAAAATTATCCTATTCTTTCTTTATGTTGCCCGGAGTCTTTACCAGTGGAATCACGGTGTATTTGCTTCTGAGATGTTCCCATGAATTGCTGTTTTTTTAAGTATCTGTTTCCAGGGTGAATCCTTGGTCACACGGTGCGTCGAATTGAGGTCCATTGTCACTAATTATTTTCCTATCGATACTGTGTCGAGCTGATTGTGATGTTATTTGCATTTTCACATATGATGCTTTTAGTGTTGGGATAAGATTTATCTCAAATAATTTACTATAGTAATCTACTAGAAATTAATTGATCACTCCAAAATACTTGAACATGTCAGCTCCAATCTATTCCAAAGGAGGTAATGCTGTATCATATGACTTGTGAGTGGACCTTATTTTTAATACCTCAGTTGTGTAATTTTTAGCCATTGACATATAAAGGGGAAGTAACCGTTGATGGATTATAGGCATCATATGGCTTAAATTGTGCCGATGTGTCAAAAATCCAATATATTTAATATCTATCGCACCTATTGCTTTCACTAAGCTCTTCTATCTGCACGTATTTCTTGTGTCTGCTCTCTTGTTTGGCAACCTATCATAATTTGACTCTTTAACAGTTTTACAACAGTATTCTCGGAAGTGTCCTGCTGAAAGATGTTCACATAATTATCTGGCATGGGTAAACTATTGAGGATGAGATAATGCGTCTCAGTCATCAACTGAGGGACAGCTGGCCCTTTGATTTAAAATGTGATGCTTTTCCTACTGAACTATCAAATTGTCATTTATAGTACGAACAAAAAGTAAAGTTCTTTAAGAAAAATCGTTTTTTTTTTAAATTGTTGGGTCGAAATTGCGACTAAAGAATGTATATAGTAAATTTCACTGCTACGATATACATCATGTAAATATCTTGTCCTAGATCCTAGGTAAGAGATATAAAGTTAATTTTTCATATTTTTTCGCCCTACACAAGTGTTCAGTCAATCAATTAGAAAAGTAAGGCTTGATCTATAAGCTATAAACGGAAAACTACATTAAATAACTCTTCTAGATCATGATAGAGAAGTATATGCTACATCTACCTGGGCACTTTGTAGCAAATTTTAAAAATTAATATAATTGTCGAGTTATGTAAGGATATAAGGATTGCAAAGACACAAATATTATCTTTATATGTCATGTAGGCGAGAAGATATGTATCAAACTTGACTAAAGGAAATTTTCGGATAAACGGTGATCGAAAAATGACTGAGTGTATCATTAACTCTAACTTTGTAACCATGATTGATAGTAGCTTGAAATTGGCAGCAATTTTAATTCATTTTTTTACTTGCACGCAAATAAAAATTTTAATACAATAGAACAATGTAAAGCATTAAAACATTGGGTATACTCAACGATTCAAAAGCAATTCTTTAATTTATATAGATATATATATATATAATCAATGAACATTGAATAATTTTAAAATATTTGACCATTGAATAATTTTAAAATATTTGACCATTGAATAATTTAAAAATATTTGACCATTGAATAATTTAAAAATATTTGACCATTGAATAATTTAAAAATATTTGACCATTGAATAATTTAAAATTTTTGACCATTGAATAATTTAAAAATATTTGACCATTGAATAATTTAAAAACATGTGATTTATGGCGTAGAACTTCTTACGATGACAAGTCGTTATAAGCTTCGTCTGTCGGTCTGCCGCTTTAAGATCGAAAACAAAAAAACACAACAGAAAAGATATTGAATAGTTGATTTCTCCTATATGTCAAACTAATAAAATGTATTAATTTTTTCTTCATAGAACACCTACAAGAGTCTTGTTTGCGTACTTACATTATTACTTTTAGTATCTTGATAAAAGGTTAAAAGTCAAGTTTGCTTTCAAATAAAAATAAGTTAAATAACATCGAAAGTTTTTTTGTTTAAATGTGTTACTTTAAACAATCAAAGCAAGACCATAGCTTCAATATTCTAAGTTCATGGCCGAATTCAATGGGGTCCGTATCTGAGTTTGGTTGATAAGATTTTTTTTCAGTATTATAATAGACAGAGTGATGAACTTACAGTAGCATTGCATTCATTTGTCTATTTATATCTATAGTATCCACACACATTTAGAAAAGGTTGGTCAGATAGCTATCAGCAATCAAGATGAAAAGAAAGAGATTGCCCCAGTGAGTGTCTTGCCTGTGGGACTGTATACCTTGTGTGCTACTGCATATGTTAACAATGACAAAAAGCTCAAGGTCTCTGATTGCGTAAGTAATAATCAATCCAATGTTAAATAAGTCAGAATTTCAACGGCCAATTAAGATTTTTCACGAGTCACTAGTTACCCGTGATAATGGACAGATAAGTAACTCATTCTAATATCCTAATACATATATTTGTTTCTATATCCAGTTAAAAAATTAATACAAACCTACGCATAATCTGACATGTACACGGATGTCATACAAGTCTGACATATTCACTCGCCAAGGTCCTTCGGCACTGGTCTGCAACGGCTCCGGTTCTTCGTTGATGTGTCAACTGGCTCTGGTTCTCAGTGATGTGTCAACTGGCTCT
>JADKLZ010079391.1:6785021-6799295 GCA_021533235.1 Biomphalaria straminea
AGTGAAAGCATTCAGCTAGCAGCTCAAATAGGCAATATCCTAGAAGTGAAAGCATTCAGCTCGCTGCTCAAAGAGGCAATATCATAGAAGCAAAAGCATTCAGCTAGCAGCTCACATAGGTGATATCCTTTAAGTGAAAGCATTCAGCTCTCTGCTTATAGAGATTATATTGTTACAAATGAATAGTGATAGATTGAGATCAACGAGTGACCCCGGCGAGGTGACACAGCGATCTATTTCTGGAATCTACGCGTATATACAAAGACTGGATGTGACGTTTTCTCCCGTGTTGTTCCAGAAGGAGACTATATGTACGTTTGCAATATTGAAGGAGTGATTTGGGACTCGATATAAAATAGAGACAAAATATGACAAGTGTTCAGTAGAGTCGTCGTTACTGTGGTCTACTGTGCGAGACAGTAGAAGAGAGATGTCTTTACTCGATGCAAGTTAAATAGGGTAGAGTTAACGGGAACGAACTAGAGTCGTTAAAGTCTATACAACTAACTACAGTGGATTTGAGCCGTTATAGTCGATACAGTCGATGTAAGGCTCTGGTTTGTGAAGTTGAGACGACTCAGAACAGCTGAGTAGAGTGGAACACGGCTTTATACAATCTGAGAAGAGATGGACTGCAACGAAATATAGCGAACTATTAACAATCAGATATTTTTCTGTCGTCTACTTTACATGTTACAGTGACGAATTGTTTTAGAGTTTATAGTAAGTAAAGTTATATGAAGCTGAAAGTTGAGTTATCAAGTTCTTTGCAGTGTTTTTATTTGTGTGTCTACTAGTACATTTAGCCAGATTCAGAACTACGTAACATCATAAAATAGCTCGCTGCTCAAAGAGATTATATCACAGAAATGAAAGCATTCAGCGCGCATCTGCAACAAAGAAGCAATATAAACGTGAGGCATTCAGCGCGCATCTGCAACAAAGAAGCATTATAGACGTCAGGCATTCAGCGCGCATCTGCAACAAAGAAGCAATATAGACGTCAGGCATTCAGCGCGCATCTGCAACAAAGAAGCAATATAGACGTCAGGCATTCAGCGCGCATCTGCAACAAAGAAGCAATATAGACGTCAGGAATTCAGCGCGCATCTGCAACAAAGAAGCAATATAGACGTCAGGCATTCAGCGCGCAGCTCAAAGAGATAATATCATAGAAGTGAAAGCATAGCAATGACAAGCAAGTTTACGTAAAAAGCAACCTTGTAATCAATAAACTTTATGGACGCTCTTTTCTTATCAGATGCTGGGAGTCGTGTGATCAGATTGTCGGCTTAAAACAAAATGTAGTTTATCAAGTTCTACCAATCTACAATGATCAAGAAAGAAAAGAAGGAGTGCTAGCGTAAGCTTTTGTATTTGGCCATTATTCTCTTGCTATTATATGGATGCTATTACATAAACTATATTTAGTAAAAAAAAAAAATTATAAGTAACTTCCTTTCGACTTCGTATACTTTGCATGAACAAGCATTAGCCGTTCTATAAAATATTGTTGTAACTGAACTGTAAGGGGGTCATTGTAACTCTACGGCTGGTCAACCGACACAGATGACTCAGGCCTGTGTACTTAAAAAGGACTGGCCAGATGTAAACATCCTGTGTGTAGGGAACAGGTTTTTGTTGGTGATCTGACTATGAAAGTGGAGAAAATACTAGATTGATTTCTGTTGATAAGTTGTGCAGTGATTCTATTCTGACATACAGATTTGTAAAGTATTTGATTATTTTCTATTCATCATGTATTACATGCATTAAAGCATCTTGTTTTACTAGAACCAAAGTTGTCTGGTTCTTGAATTAGCCATATTGTTTTGTTCAAGGGTTTGTAAAGAAACTTAACAATATATATATATGCAAAGTACTATTAGTTTTTTTTGTGTTAGTTATTCTCTACCAGTACCGTGCTTTCACAGTAAGTAATTTTCTGACCAGAGCAAACTGTAGTAAGTTACTCCCCACAGGTTTTGAAACGTAAAAAAAACAAACTTTTGTTTTTCGACTATTTCAATTAGGACATTTCTATGGACGATGCATATTAATGACAGTCAAGTAGATACTGACTCAATCTTGTATGGTAGCAAACACTCTGATCTAATGACAACGAAGGCATCAACTTTAAAAAGCAACTCTACGTATCTCATCGAATGTCAATATAGAGGTCAGTAGCTTGTTCCTGGATATGCTGTTTCAAAATATACTTCAATATATGTTATAATCTGTTCATTATTCCTAGCAGCAGAAATTCGTGTTTTACTACAATGAAACTCCCTAATATAGAGTTTGGACAACAGGCTCATCAGTTCTAGACTGTCTTAAGGAAGTCATTGCTTCATGAAGGTTAAATAGAGAGAGGAATGCAATGCTATGGTATGGTCTATTAGAATGCGGACTAGGGCTATGTGATTTTTACATGGACTACCCTGTCGAAATCATGCCTAGTGCTTCTTTTAATCTATCTGTTGTGAATCATTTGTTGCACTGGGATAGATCTCCTTTTTTTGGCTATTTCACTAGATTACCCACTTTCCCAGTTCTTTGGGATTGTCTCTTGCTTCCAGATATTTTGAAGGAGAAAATGCACAATATCTGCTGCTGTTTCAGTGCCAGCCTTTGGAGCTCTGGAGAAGATCCATCTGTTCCGGCAGATTTACATTTTTGTTTCATTATGTTCCCTTCGGTATGAGGGCCTGTTTTTTGAACTGGAGTAGTTCAACTGCTAGAAAAATATCTAGAATAATCAGTGGTGGATGTCAGCGTTTTTGTGTGTCTGTTATTGCTGATTTTCCGATTGGACTTGTTCCTAGTTCCTTGTCTAGCTGCAACCTCTGATTCTTCCTCTGATTGTTCATGCGTCGCTTGTCTTTATAAGCACTCTTGTTCTGTCATTGGGGAACTGCCCAGTAAGACTTTCTCTTTTTGGATTGGTTTCGATGCTGTTTTTTTATGTTTTATGCTACTTATGAACTCTACTTTAGCCCAGGTTTCTGGAGTTATTGATTCCCTTTTTTTTTACAATACCTTTATTGAACTCAGAACTTCATGAAAGGTGGAGGATGGGCGGATGAATCTGTTTGCTCATTTCAAAAACGGCTGTAACGATTGTTCTAGAAATGTAACAGTTGGTGTATATCGCTGATATAAGAATTACCAGTTCGTTGGCCACAAACTCTAGTTTCTGTATTTTAACTTAAACATTTAAGGTAAATTTGGTTAGAGAACAAGGCCTAGATATAGATTCAATATCGGTTTTGAAAGGACAATCTCGTTTTGGAAAGGACTGTTGCTTTTTTGGGGAAGCTCTAAATGTTAATTCCCACTTTATTGATTCAAGAGTTTAATAATTAATATTCATGAAACTTTTGCGCATCGTCTTCAAAGTCTAGATCTATGGGCCTATCAAAGCTTTGCTTATATTTTTTACGTAAATCTAATATAGATTACATCTAGATTCTAGTTCCAGAAGTAGATCTAGATCTATACCTTGACCTTAGTAGTTCTAAATCAGCAGTTTAGATCTAGATGCCTGTGTAATGAGAGTGTCTATAAATAATAAAACTATTCCAGTTGTTCAAAGTATTTCTGGCAAATCGATAGAATGGTAGGACATTAATGCCAAAGTACGAGTTCAATACCCGCTTGAGTTTAAAAAATATTTATTATTTCTTTTTTTGTAGAGGCCTCCGTAAGGGGAAAAGCCGCTATTAAGTTTGTGCAAAATACCCGTCTGTCCTATCACACTCTGATCTCCCTAAATCTAGACTTAAAGTGTAGATTTAGATTTCTAAATGTCTAGATCAATATTGCAATGTTATAAAATATTAATGAAACGTATCTACTATTTTTTTTATTTAATTTTACTCTCAGTCTATTGATAGATTATCTAAGCTTACACCAATCGTATCTAAATTACAGTTAGCTTTATCCAAATGCGCTTTCGCTCAGGGAGATCCACAATTGACATGATTTTCTCCAGAGAGCAAAAAATGCCTTTGTACATCGCTTTCATCGAGCTGACAAAGGCCTATGATCTAGTCAGCGGAAAAGGCCTCTTCGAAATCTTGGAGTTAATAGGCTGTCCACCCAAGATGCTAAATATTATTGTCTCTTTCCACCAAAATATGATGGGTACAGTACAGTTCAACTGCATTTGATAATTCCACCGAAAGCATATATTTTCATTCCAGATTCGACGGCAAATTTTTAAATATTGCTAGACTGAGGACCAAAACTAAAACCAGAACAACCCTCATAAGAGATATGCTCTTCGCGGACGACGCAGCGGAAGTGGCACACTCACAAGACGAACTTCAGTTACAAATGTCCTTCTTATCTCAGGCCTGTAAAGAATAACTTTTAACTATTAGCACAAAGAAAACAAATTTTATGGGACCATCTGCTGCAGCACCACCCTCCATCCTCATAGACGATAACAAGCTGGATACCGTAAATGAATTCTGCCTAAAACTAAAAACTAAACTAAACTAAACTCAAAATTACCTTTCTCTTGATGAGGAGATTAAAAAACGCATAGGGAAGGCTGCCTCGACCTTTGCTGGACTCATTCAAGAGTTTGGGAAAACCAGAAGCTCACTACAGTGACCAAAATGAAAGTCTACAAGGCATGCGTTACGAGGAAACTACTGTATGGCAGTGAATCATGGACCGCCTACGCAAAGCAAGAGAGAAAACTAAACTCATTCCATTTACGATGTCTCCGTAGGATCTTGAAAATCACATGGAAAGAAAAAGTGTGCAATACTGAGATCCTTGCACGAACAGGTATTCCCAGCATCTTTAAAGCCCTCAGACAACGCCGCCTGCGCTGGCTTGGACATGTTCGCCAGATGGAGGACAATTGCTTACCGAAAGTCATCCTCTACGAACAACTCGCGACTGGCTCAAGAAAAACTGGTCGCCCCCACCTCCGTTACATAGATGTAATAAAACGAGACCTCAAATCAGTGAACATTAATACTGACCATTGGGAAGACATAGCTCTAGACCGCACCGGATGGAGAGAGGCAGTGACCAAGAAAGCTATGGACAGCGAAAGAGCATGGGCCTCAGCTCTGAAAGAAAAACGGACACTGCGAAAAAATGGTCAGCTCCTCTATCACCTATGCGAAACCCACCTTCACCTGCGATATTTGTGGACGAAAGTGTCTCTCCAAAATAGGGCTCCACAACTACACGAGGAAGTGTGCAAGATGAACCATAGTCGTTCTACGACTGAAGGAGGCCAATGATCAATGATTCCAAATTTAGATTTAAGATCTAGATTAGTATATATAGGCGTATACGTTAGGGATCCTCTTGGGGGCGCCTCTGTGTAATAACAAACACTCTCTTTGTTTTTGTTTT
Source organism: Biomphalaria straminea (assembly GCA_021533235.1). Taxonomy (NCBI): domain Eukaryota; kingdom Metazoa; phylum Mollusca; class Gastropoda; family Planorbidae; genus Biomphalaria; species Biomphalaria straminea. The sequence continues at coordinate 6,790,404 of JADKLZ010079391.1, forward strand.
TTCTAAGTTGTTTAGTGAAATAAGAAATAAAATTTGTCTTGTGAATTATTTTGTTCTTTGAATTGAAATATCTATGATATAAAATAGTTCGTTCGAATGAGTCAATTACAAAATGTTATTAAATGTCTGACAGTTAAATGTATTGAATCAATACTAATTGCCTGCGTATGATGTGATTGACATAAAGATTAAATCTTCATACATTTGTATTTCTCTAAAACAAACGACAGTTGTATTAGGTGAAACAGTTCGAGATGGAAAATTGAAATTTGTTGTCAAGACACAAAATGCTCCCACGGGACAAGGATGCACAATAAGTCCCACAGCTGGTCTACCCGTGAAAACAGAGTAATATTTATTTTTAAAGCTTAAAATATTTTTTATATCAATGGAACTCATTCACCAAACATAAACAATCAACACTTAGCCACGGGGTGCTCTATCTCTTCTATATAATTTACGATCTGATTTTTAATACATGATGGTTGTCACGTGACAGTTTTTCTCGTTGTTTTATTAATATGAACACGTGACTAAATGTTTTTTGTTTACAATTTGTGAATGAGGTCCATTGAGCAACCAACTAATTACATTTTTAAAAATTCGAAAACTGAATGATCCGGGTACTTTATACTATGTTTAAGTTATATCACCTTCTGAAAACTTGGTATAATGCCTTCATTTGTAATTTTTGAACAAGAGCTAAAAAAAACAAAATTTAATAAACATAAATAAATGTTTGATATACAAAATTAAACAAAAAATATGTATGTGTGTATGTATATATATATATATAGGCCTATATGTATATGTATATATGTATATATATATATAACGCCTCATGGTCATATGTATACAAAAATGTATACAAAAAAAATTTTTTGTTTGTCACTAGTGTGTTTCTAGCCAGAAGGTATTAGAAAATCTAGTTACGACGACATTTGAATTTTTCTGTTTTGTGTTTCACTCTGAAATGGAATAATTTAACGAAATCTTTCAAAGATAAAAGTAGTAGACTTCTCACATAATTCATTCGACAACCAGCTTCAGGACTAAAGGAAAACAAGGCACATTTCCCGAATGTCAAATTGAATGCCCACCTCTTTTAATTTGGCATTGTTGTAAAAAAAAAGTGAAATAGAAAAACTTTTGTTTATTTGACCCCAATTTAATGTGCTCACACCACTTTTCATATGACCTATATATCTTTATGTTAACGTGTGAATTATAGAAAATGGATGAATCTTCCCACTGGAAACGGAAGCTTAAATTCGCATTTCGGTCGATCCTTTACACAAAATCTATCGCAACGATCCTCTCTACCATAATACTGCACGACAAAACCACATCAAATGGCCTGACAACCCGGCTCCAAATAATGTAGTCATTTGATGACTAATTAATTCTCAGCAATAATGTACAGTTAGCAACACGGCAGGCTTCACCCTGGATAACCGTAGTGCCTTATAAACTCAGCTAATTGATTTGTGTGGCGATATCCTGGTCATCATATAATGGGCTGCAAAGTTTCCCCTACCTTAAATAGGGCAGCTATATGGAAGGCCTTCAACTTATCCTGGTCAAATCATTCCTGGTAGATCCTTGTTTCGTTATCTTTTTTAGAATACGTTGAAGGACATTCTAACAAGGTCATGGTTGTTTCCAATGTCAGTCCAGTAAAACTTGTTTTGACAGTATGGGTGCGTGTTTTAAAACGCTGCGGCACCATGATTTTGACATTTTCCATTGAGAATATTCCACGTGAATATTCGTTCCTTATTATGGCAACCTCATGTAAAGCCCCAACAGTTAAAACAATATACATAACATTTAGAATTTTTGTATTACACAAATAACAAACTAGTGTTTAAGAGGGAAGACATATTAGGAACTCCATTTATGACGTAAACACTTGCGGTGTCGCACTGACGCGCTTGTGTGCAAATGTCTATATTATATCATTATGTTATGTAACACTTACTCTCACCCCTGAAAAAGTCTGCTAATAGTCCCTCACATTCACTATTTATCCTGAAGGTCTAGAATAAATCTAGATCTAGGTCTAGATATAAAAAAAAATGTTTTACTTTGTCAAATGCTACACAGTCAGTGCGGTACTGCAGAATACGGGTTCCTTTGCGAAACGGATTGCGAGGGGCCTATTCTGGGTAGGGATAAGGATAATAAGTCAAAATTACGATTTTTTGTTAGAAAATAAATTCGTTTTTACATTCTATTCAAACTTTACTAAGTTCAAAAGTACGATCAAATTAACTTTACGAGCCATCTACAATAGAAGGTAGATTTCCAACATAAAGCCGAAAACATTCAAATCTGCCTTTTAGATTTACTATCGATTAGCAAAATATCGCTTTTGATTTTTTTAAAAAGATGTCGAGATAGATTTAGATCTATATCATAGTGCCATGAACTATTACAGTAAATTAGTATCGGAACTGACTGTTTTGGTTAAAATTCGCCCTATTATTTTTATTAAATGAAAGCTGACAATGCCGTTATTTTTTACCTCTTATAAGATTGGCGTAAAATTTGAGTAAGATTCCATATTGAATGTAATTCCAAAATAAAAATTTTGTCTATTTTTTCAAAACATGATTTGAGATTTCAGGGTATTTTAATCATTTCAGGAGTTTTACATGACCTCTCTCGTATACTTTGCATTTTCATGAGATTTCTTGGAGTTCCAGGAAAATCAGGAGACCGCGGAGACCCTATTATAAAGTTAAAATTAATAATTTACAACTAGAATTAGTGCTGGGCCTATGAAAGTGCGGGGCCTACTGCGGCCACATAGGTTAAAGTGCCCTTAGACCGGCCCTGTATATAGTATAGTGTGTACAATCAGTGTTTCCCAAACGTTTTCTTTAACAGAACACTTCACACAATCTCAGTATTTAACGGAACACTTCACACATTCTCAGTATTTAACGGAACACTTCACACAATCTGAGTATTTAACGGAACACTTCACACATTCTCAGTATTTAACAGAACACTGCTTATTTTCTTAGAGAGGCTTATTCAAATGTTAGCCTACAAGTTAGATATTCCAGTACTTTGTGGAACATCAATTCAAGCCTCGCCGAACACTAGGGTTTCGCGGGACACAATTTTGGAAACATTGCTCTAAAACTAAAGAAATTGTTCAATCAATGTTCTGCTATTAAGTGTATTTATTTTAACTGACATTATTACTTATTACGTTAGTAAGCATATTAGCGGAGGCGCGGTCTCTGAGCGGTAAAGCGCTTGGCTTCTGAATCGGGAGTCATGGGTTCGAATCCTGGTGAAGACTGGGATTTTTATTTTCGGCATCCTTGGGCGCCTCTGAGTCCACCCAGCTCTAATGAGTACCTGACATTAGTTGGAGAAAAGTGAAGGCGGTTTGTCGTCGTGCTGGCCACGTTAACCGTAGGCTACAGAATCAGATTACCTTTGCATCATCTTCCCTATAGAACATAAGGTTGAGAATTAGATCATACTTGAAACTTCTTCTTCTATTATTATTAGTATTATTGTTTATTATGTTAGAAATGAACGAATATTCATTCTCTGGCGCAGCCAGGGTCGAGTTTTGGTAAAAGAAACAAAACTGATCGTAGTCCCTTTATCAGTTTCCACCGAGGAATTTTCTGGTGATGTGGCATGTCTGCAGTAGTAACGCCCTCTAACAGGCAACGAGAATGTCCCTAGGAACGCCAAGGCCCTTGAAGGTATCTGTGAGGTCGGTTGCTATTATCCCCTCGGTTGATATAACAATGGGGTATATTGTTTAAGATAACTTCCATAAACGCCTCCAAGCCTCTTCGTTTTTCTATCTCGGTTTTTCTTAAATTATGAGACAGTGGTACAGTCACAGTGATACCAATAATGATAGCGGCTTTTATCTTTTTTATCGATAACAATCAAATTAGGGCGATTAAAATCTACCGTTTTTCGGTCAAGATTGGCCTGTCCCAGTATAGAAAATGATCAGTAGACTCGAGAACCTCTATGGTGAGTATTTGTAATAGGGAGGAGTATCCTTCCCGATCAAATTGTGTGTCAAAGCCAAATGCTGGTGTATTAGCTTTGCAACTTGGTTATGGCGACCAAGGTATTATTATTATTATTATTATTTTAGGTCTGTATATAAACATAGGTATTCCTGTAGATATTTCGTATGTTTCAAAGAAGAAAAAAGAAAATAACATTTATTTCTATTTTGTGTCTACAATGTCGAGTTACAAATCGCTCCTAATGAGAACTTATAGTGGAACTTATAGTGGAAGGTACACGCTGTACCAATACATGTCGTCTTTCAGAGAACAGTGGGAGGATGTATTGCAAAAAAAAAAATCGTTTCACGGTTAATTAAACGGCTACCGTTTCGATTGTGAAAAGGGTCTCGTTTTTCTATTGTCCCCTTTTATAACAGGTTACATTTTCATATTTGTCCCTACACCGTAAATGGAATAATTAGGTGATGAATTATTAAGTTAGCGTGGTCTTTGACTTTTATATGCACAGATATATAACTATAAATTTTGCAATTACAATTATTTTTTCTATTGTAATCTAATATAACCTGAAACTATTTTAATTCTATGTTTAGATTTACAATAGAGTGCAATGGCTTTAGTGAGAACGAAACTAACCATTTTCAATACAGAGTGTATCAGCATTTGTTTTATAAAAATGGTGATGGATTACGTAAGTAATTTAATCTCCATTTCTTTAAACAAAGAACTATTAACCGTCTTTCTACTACCTGTGACGGGCTAAAGGGACTCGAGTTCGGATTCTGTGAGCATGGCAACCCCCTCCCTCCACAGGTTCACACAAAAGACCATAGCATACTGATCACGCCATAAGATCTACTTTCCTGTTGACCAGATCAAATCGAATGCTTGCTTATTACTGTAGGTGTTCAGGTCGGCTTAACAAACGTTTTACATCTTTTTCTTTCGTCACACACATTTAATAGGACGGCACCAACTTTGACCTAATTCTCATTTATCCTTTTATGCCTCTGCGGGCGAGGATTTCTAACTCTAGCTTAGTTCAGGCATTCAGGAATTTTTTAAATCAGAATGACAAGAAGGGAAACATTATATTATTTGAATTATTATTATCATATTATTATATTATATTCCTTTAAGGATTAAATGTTATTATCCAGCAACTAAGTTCTCAATGTATACATTTAGTATGTATTTCAGCGGTATGTAAATATCATGCATAACCTTTATTAGCAATACCATTGGATAAAATTAGAAAGTTTACAAAGAGAAGCTTAGAGCTCTTGGCTTCCGAAATAGGTCGTCGCGAGACGTTAAACTGCGCTCCCTTTTCCTTAGCACTTTTGGAGCTAAAAAGTGCCCTACTTCTTTTCTATCATTGGGTCTGCCTCCTCTTTTTCTCAGTCTGCCTTCATTAACCATCACTCTGTCTCATCTTCTAAAACCTCACAATGTCTTGATAAGTCCGTTTGCCGTGGACTGCGACGGGTAAGGGGGGACAAAGAGAGTGTATGAGTGGGTGACTATCTGGGGATGGACAAAACACTATACTTTGGCTCCAAGTTCCCCTAGACCTGAGGCCCAGATGACCCGCTCTGGGTCAATCGGCTGGTCATGCTGAGTTCCCAGCATGGGTCTTCCAACTATGCTGGAGGGTAGTGGCTAGAGGGTCAATCATGGAGCTGCTGTATCGGACACATGTCCGATGCAGCAGCTGACTGAGTATAGCACATGTGTAGTCCTGGCGGGCTCATTCTGGACATCCGAATGGCCCATCCCCTTGTTGGACTCGATGGCGGATGTGGAGCACAGGTACCGAACTATGAACAAAAAAAAACCTAAAAAGAAGTACTTGCCCCAGATTTGTGTCTGGGGAAGAGGCGAAGAATCGAGACGAAAAGATGGAGGCTACAAGAAGCTGTACTACCTGGACATCATTTTTGGAGGAGGGAAAAAGCCTGACAAAAATTAGCCCTTTTCTTATCTTTAAGGTTCTCAAGTCAGTAGAGGGAGAGCCCAAGAGTGTGTCAAGGCTACACAAGTCGATGGAACATTTTGTAGAAGTTGATAGCAAGATACACTCTGATGTGGGTTTTAAGATGCAGAAGAATCTGTGATCTCCAAGTGGAAGTCATGCCACACAAGAGTCTGAACACCAGCAAAGGAGTAATCAGCTCTAGGGACCTGCTGGAATGTTCCGAGAAGGAAATAGTGGAGGGAGTTGAAGTAGTCACCCATTCCCGGCGTATTACCTGGCCAGGGATGGTGAGGAGGTGAAAACCGCAACTATTATCCTCACAATTGGAACTAGGACACCGCAAGAGTATGTGAAGGCAGGATACCTACGAGTTCCAGTGAGGCCCTACATAACCCAACGATGTGTTTCAAATGCCAGGGTTATGTATACGGCGAGGCAGTCTGCAAGAGGAACACTATGTGTGCTGGAGAAGGCCATGAGAACAAGGGCTGCACAGCCCTGTTCCAATGCCAAAACTGTCACACTGGCCACTCAGCCTACTCCAAGGACTGCCCTGTGTGGAAACAGGAGGTTGCCGTGCAGGAGTACAAGGCAGAAATGGATGCACCAATTTGACCTACGCCCAGGCAGTGGCTAAGACATGAAGATTCATAGCCACACTGACGGACACACTGACCCCATCACCCCTTCCTCCTCGTCCAACTCAGAAGAAAACACCGCAAATACTTCAGAAGACACTCTCAAGCCCTGTTGTCATGCTAAAGAACAGGGTCTGTGCTCGCTGATGAGAGCATGGAGATTGAACAGCATGTCAAAACCAACACTCCTGGAGACCCGGAGACATCATGTCTGACACAGGTTCTCTCAGAAAACCAAGCCAGACAATTCAATCTCTACTGAATTAAGGTAAGAAATCAAAGCGGAGAGGGATGCCCGAGGTGAGGAAGGAGGAAATAGCTTGCGCTCAAACCGAAGGGAATAACCCTCTCCAGAGAGAAGGACCCCCCCCCTTTTCCTCTCCTTCCAAACCCAAGACTAAAAATACTTAGGTCACTGGAATAAACGGAAACCCCTCCAGGTGCCTCCCAAGGCCTAATAGCTCCAAATAGGCCATTTAGAATTAGCCATGGGTACCAGAATTGTACTGTGGAGTAGTTGAGGCCTCGGGGCCAATTATGAAAAAATGCAGCTACTGATGGACTCTGAGACTCCTGTCTGCTTACAAAAAACATTTCCGAAGCTACAGAACTTACAGCAGGAATGTTGAGGATGCGGAGAGAGCATCAGGAGGAGTTTGTATCCATGTGAAAGACAGCGTCCCCTCACTTGCTGCAGCCTGTATCTACCTTCAGGCGCTCCATTAAACCCAACAGACATGGAGGACCTATTGAAACAACTCCCTCGGCCTTATATAATTCTTGGGGATTTCAATGCCCACAACACTATGTGGGGATCCAACAATACTGACACAAGAGGTCGTATTCTGGAACATATCTTCCTCCAACATGATTTATGCATACTTAATGATGCATCACCGACCTACTTGCAACCAGAAACTGAATCTCTCATGTGCATTGATCTCACCGTAAGCGTCCCCGCACTTCTGGACGATTTTAAATGGTCAGTTAGCAATGATCTACGGGAAAGTGATCACATTGGGACGACCTCCGCGGTGGAAACTGAACAAGGCCGATTGGGAACAATTCCAAAAAAAAAGAAGCTCCAATGATGTTACAGAAAATATCCGTGATGAACAGAACCCAGCCGATGTTTTTGTTATCAAGCTACTTGATAGTGCCCGAAAAGTTATTCCTCTAGCCTTCGCTAAACCATGGTTTGATGCAGCTTGCAAAAGTGCTATTGGCATAGGAAAAAACGACTGGCTACATTTATAAAGAATCCTTCCCAGGAAAATCAGGAATTCAGGATAGCTATAGCATAGGCTAGACAAACCATACGGTCAGTCAAAAGGAATTCCTGGAAAAGATGTGTCGGCATTCTGGATGCCAAAACTTCTGCTAGAGCGGTTTGGAAGGCATTAAGGCAAAGCAAAGGAAAAGAATCAAATGCAATAGGGCATTTAAAAAAAACTAAAAGAAAAGGGGGGCTGAGGAATTATTTTTTTTTTGGGGGGGAGAAGACAAGTGATTTGCGCTGTAATTTGATTTTAGTGAGGAGGATTCTCGCAACACGTCGACCTCACTCTCTCGCCTAAAGCCCATCTTTTTCCGGAAACAAGATTTGGTCAAGACGTCCGTGTGATGAGTTTGGGCGCAGTGGATGACCAGAGACTTTATGTTTGTCTTGTCCTGCTCTTGAGTGCTCCACAACAATGTGCTGGTATTTGTCTTACCATATACGTTACCGTCAAAAACTATTTCACTTAGGATATTAGAGTACAGCGCACTGAGCGTGCATGATAAGAATGAGAGCTGCGTTTCACAAATGGATTTTTAAAAGAAGTATTCGCTCGTGATATAAATGAAGCGAACTTTTGGTTCCATCACACAACTCAATTTATAATTGGTGATTTTTAACAATCTATTTCGTCTATATTCACAAAACAAAATGTTCTCATTCTCTACAATGTTTTATTCCATAATTTACCAAAAACAAGATTACAAAGAGAGTTTGTGTGATACACAAACTCAGAGGCGGCCCCCGTAGGAGTCGGATCCCTATCAGATCCGCTTTGATCTCTCAATGGGGGCAGCCTCTGAGTTTGTGTATCACACAAACTCTCTTTGTCGCTGCTAAAAGTTCATTTAAAAAAAATTATATCAAAGATAGACGACAGAAATATACATCTTCCGTGCTTTGATCTCTCAACGGGGGCCGCTTCTGAGTTTGTGTATCACACAAACTCTCTTTGTCGCTGCTAAAAGTTCATTT
>JADKLZ010079391.1:6831461-6878999 GCA_021533235.1 Biomphalaria straminea
ATATATATATATATATATATATACAAGAATTGCTCGCTTAAGAGTATAGGATATATATATATATATAATTGATATATAATTGTTGTCATATAGATACGTTACTAAATATGTTAACAAACTATAATTTGTACATAAAATAGGACCGCCCCCCCCCTTTCGAAAGTTAAATGGGAGGGGGCGGGATTGATGCAATCGTCCCCACACACATCCCAACCGCCACGGAAGCGGCCTAGAAACCAGGAAGGGGAACGACATACTAGGAAGATTAGTTAAATTATATATCAATAAGAAGCTTTTATCGTATAGTAAAGTTGCCCTTTGATGACAAATGATGTAAAAATGATCTGTTTCTGTGTTCTTTGTTAACGAGGGTGTCATGTAGCCAGCATAACTACCAACAGCCTTTACTTTTCTCCAAATAGTGTAAGGTACCTGCTAGAGATGAGTGGACTAAAATAAAAAAAATTCCAGTCTTCACCAGGATTCAAATACGGGATCTCCGATTCGGAACCAAAGCGCATTACCGCTCAGCCACTGCGCCATCTTATCATATAGATGTGTAAATAATTATTTGATTTGTAAAAAAATATGGACCGTCCATCCCACAGGATGGGGGAGGGGAGTGGCATAATAAAATATTATTAACATGAACAAAAAATAATATATTATTAACATAAACAAAGAATATTATATTATTAACATAAACAAAGAATATTATATTATTAACATAAACAAAGAATTAGTATATAAACTGTGATTTCTGTACTAAAATTTGGCCGCCCACCCCCTCTGATGAATCCTTCAGTGGATCAAGTTGAAATTTTGACCAATCATTCATAGTTGATTATATATAGATGATTCGATAAACAAAATGAACTAATTATTTTATTATCTATTGGTACTTATTGATGTTAACGTTTTTATTTTCAGCTTTCCATGTTCTCTAGTTTGCACCTGTTACACTGTCAATGTGTTGTAACGACATTCTACACTGGGTGTTTCTTTGTTGAGCCTAAACTGATCCGCCATTTGGATTTGAAACTCTTAGAGTTCACAAATAATCCCTTAGTGGTAAGATAGAATGAACCTATATCTGAAGATTTTTATGTCAGTCAATTCAAATTTTGATGAATGCATGTATTAACAGAACCAATTTATTTGAATAACTTGATGATAATGTGACATTTGTTACTAGGTTTCTATGGTTATTGCACTTTGGATGATTGCCTTGGCGGCGGTAATACATGGACGAAGAAAGGACAAAGAAGATCAATTCAAGGTAATTAGTCTAGCTACCAGTATCAAGAGACCACTGCTTTGTACAATTTTATTGAGTGAAATTTTTATTCACAGTTATTAACATTGACTTTTGACATGCCCCGAATATAAATTATCTGTTTTCTTATCACCGAAATAATTACTCTTTTACCTAGCACTAACGTATAAACATATTTTACAAGTATTTTGAAGACAGGTTTATGTAATAAAGTCAAAACCTAAGTTGTAAAAAATAAATATTTCAGTACGAAGTTAATAATAGTTTATTCTACATTCGCAAGATGCCATGAGTGATTCCTCAATTCACCATTCACCTAAGGTTATTTTTTTTGAAGTAGGTGTGTCCAAACCTAAGTCCGGAAATGGTCGTGCTTCCACGCCTAGTCAGACCCTTAGATGTGGGCCGCCACCTAACATCCGCCACAGTCTACCTGAGTTTGTTGTGAGTCGCAGTCTCCCATCGGTCCTGAAACTCTCGATAGGTGGCAGAAGCAATACTTTGTCTCAGGTCCGAGCAGGGAATTTTAGTTCCTGACACTGCTTGATTTAGGGCTCTCTGCGGCTTCGTTTCCCTCAATGCCCACATGGGAGGGGACCCAGATGGTCGGCTGTTATTTGGTCCAACAGTTTTAGGCATGTATCAATGGATTGTCGTCTTCATCCGCCCCAAAGCTTGCATTGCAGATTTGGAGTCAGAGCAGATTATAAATTTTTCTCCTTTCTGATGCTTTGACGGCCATAAGTGCAAGCGACAGTGCATGCAATTCGGCTGTAAAGATGGAACATCTATCAGGGAGTCTACGGGTGATTGTTTTGTTCCGAAAGGAGCAGGCACACGCGATCTTTCTATCCATTTTGGATCCGTCAGTGTAGATGGTGCCACAATCTCCGTAGCTCTCTTGCAGTACCCTAAAGTGGACTTGTAGTATGCTTGGGTCTGTATTTTCTTTTTGAAATTAAGGAGGGATGAATTTAATTTGGGTTTATTCATTAGACAAGGATGATTCTGTGGCGTTTCTATTTTAGAAATGGGTGGGGTTAAATTTTGGATGGATTCTTTCATTATAAGCCCCAACGCCTGTATGACGTTAGGCCTTCTAATGTATAGTTCAGCATCTGTAGGATTAAATATGGAGTCGAAAGCAGGGTACGTGGGGTTGGATTTTAGCTTGACTATATACTGCATTGCAAGCTTTTTATTTTTATGTCCATGGGGAGTTCTCCAGCCTCTACATGGAGACTTGGAATTGGTGATGTACGAAACGCGCCGAGACAGAGACGCAGGGCAGCATCTTGTATTGGTTCCAGTATGTTTAGATAAGACTTCCTTGCTGCTCCATATATTAAAGATCCATAGTCCAACTTGGATCGGATTAGACTGCGATATTGCAACAGCAATAAATCTCTGTCAGCCCCCCCCCCCCAGTCCGTATGGCTGAGTACTCTAAGTATATTTAATGACTTTTGGCTTTCTTCTTAAGTTCTTTAAGAGGGGAGAAAATTAAATATGGAATCCATGGTGAGGCCTACAAATTTTGTAGTTTTTACAACTAGCCTGGCGTAACAGGACACTGTCGTCAGTGCCTGTTGCAGAGTGCCAATGAGCTACTGGCGATCTCTGCCCGACTCACACAACACAATATCGTCTGCAAACAGTAGCTTCTGACATTGTAAGAGGCCCGGCAAGTCGTTTATGAACACTAAAAATAGTGAACAACTGAGAGCCGACCCTTGCGGCACACCCTGCTCTAGCGGAAGTTTCCTCGACACGTGCTTACAAACTCGTGTCTGCACCGTTCGTTCCGTGAGGAAATTTTGTATCCACCTAAGCATATTGGAACCCACTCCTAGGTTCATAAGTTTCAACAAACCTCGTCCCTGAGACATGACGTTAAACTGCGCTCCTCTTTCCTTAGCACTTTTGGAGCTCAAAAGTGCCCTACTTCTTTTCTATCATTTTGTCTGCCTCCTCTTACTCTCAGTCTGCCTTCATTAACCATCACCCTGTCTCCTTATCTTCTAAAACCTCACAATGTCATGGACCAGTCCGTTTGCTGTGGACTGCGACGGGTAAGGGGGGATAAAGAGATCCTGGTGTTTGAGTGGGTGACTATCTGAGGATGGACCACCGCAACACAATACTTTGGCTCCAAGTTCCCCTAGACCTGAGGCCCAGAAGGCCCGCTCTGGGTCAACCGGCTGGTCATGCCGAGCTACCAGCATAGGTCCTCGACCTATGCTGGAGGGCGGTGGCTAGAGGGTCAATCAGCCAGCTGCTGTATCGGACACATGTCTGATGCAGCGGCTGACTGAGTATAACACCTGTGTAGCCCTGGCGGGCTCATTCTGGACATCCGAGTGGCCCGTCCCCTTGTTGGGCTCGATGGCGGGTGGGGAGCACAGGTGCTGAATAAACATTATTTTTTTCTATGGATAAAAAAAACCAAAAAACATTACTTGCCACAGACCCATGTCTTGGCAAGAAACGTCGCATAGAGACAAGAAAGGAGGAGGCCACAAAAAGCTGTCTTACCTGGCCATCATTTCTGGTGGTCAGGTGCACAGAGGAGGAGAAAAGCCTGACGAAATTGAGCCCTTTTTTCATTTACAAGGGACTCAAGTCGGTAGTGGGAGAGCCCAAGGGTGTATCTAAGCTACACAGATCCAATGAACTACTTGTAGAAGTGGATAGCAAAGTACATTCTGATGGGCTTTTAAAATGCAGAAGACTCTGTGATCTCCAAGTGGAAGTCATGCCACACAAGAGTCTGAACACCAGCAGAGGTGTAATCAGCTCTAGGGACCGGCTGGAATGTTCCGAGAAGGAAATAGTGGAGGGTATTGAAGGAGTCACCCATGCCCGGCGCATTACAAGGCGCAGGGATGGTGAGGAGGTCAAGACCGCCACTATTATCCTCACATTCGGAACTAAGACACCGCCAGAGTACGTGAAGGCAGGATACCTACGAGTTCCAGTGAGGCCCTACATTCCTAACCCTATGAGGTGCTTCAAGTGCCAGGGTTATGGACACGGCGCGGCAGTCTGCAAGAGGAACACTGTGTGTGCTAGATGTGCCGGAGAGGGTCATGAGGACAAGGGCTGCACAGCCCAGTTCAAATGCCCGAACTGTCACGCTGGCCACTCAGCCTACTCCAAGGACTGCCCTGTGTGGAAACAGGAGGTTGCCGTGCAGGAGTACAAGGCAAGAAATGGATGCACCTTCAGCCAGGCGAAATCAGCCGTATCGGCCCTACCCATCATCTGTGCTCACTGATGAGAGCATGGAGACCGAACAGCATGTCCAAACCAACACTCCGGGAGAACCCGGAGTCACCATGTCTGTTACAGGTTCTCCTCAGAGAACCCAGTCAGACACCCCAACCTCTACTGAATCAGAGGTTGACAAACTCCCTAAGGGGAGAACTCAAAACGGAGAGGATGCCCGAGGTGAGGGAGGAGGATGTAGCCTCCGCTCTAACCAGAGGAATCTCTCCTCTCCAGAGAGAAGGACTCCCCCCAGGAGAGGGGTGTCCTCCTCTCCAACCAAGCAGAAGTCCAAAAAAGTCTCAGGAATAAAGGGAACCCCCTCCGGGGGCCTCCCAAAGCCTAATAGCTCCAAGTAGGTCATCTAGAATAAGCCATGGATTCCAGAATTGTACAGTGGAACTGTAGAGGCCTCAAGGCCAATTACGAAGAAATGCAGCTACTGATGGACTCTGAGGCTCCTGTAGCTGTCTGCTTACAGGAAACATTTCTGAAAGATAGCATCAGTTTCCGAAGCTACATTGCTTACAGCAGGAATGTTGAGGATGCAGAAAGAGCATCAGGTGGAGTCTGTATCCTTGTGAAGGACATCATCCCCCATGAGAGGGTAGAACTACAGACCACACTACAGGCCGTAGCAGCTAGGATAACTTTACACAAGGTTATCACTTGCTGCAGCCTGTATTTACCACCAGGCGCTCCATTGAACCCAGCAGACATAGAGGAACTGTTGAGGCAGCTCCCTCGGCCATATATTATCCTTGGGGATTTCAATGCCCATAACACAATGTGGGGATCCAACAGTACTGACACAAGAGGTCGTATGCTGGAGGATATTTTCCTCCAACATGATTTATGCATACTCAATGATGCATCACCGACCTACTTGCACCCAGGAACTGGATCCCTCACGTGCATTGACCTCACCGTATGCGTCCCCGGACTTCTGGACGACTTCAAATGGTCAGTTAGTAATGACCTACGGGGAAGTGACCACTTCCCAATCATCATTACTAACAATCTCCCCTCAGTGGGACGACCTCAGCGGTGGAAATTGAACAAGGCCGATTGGGAGCAATTCCAAAAAAGTTGCTCAGAGGATATCACAGAAAGTATCCTCGATGAGCAGAACCCAGCTGATAGTTTCGCTTCCAAGCTACTCGACATTGCCAGGAAAGTTGTCCCCCTAACCTCCGTAAATCAAAAACGGCCCAGTAAACCATGGTTTGATACAGCTTGTAAAAGTGCTATTGGCGATAGGAAAAAACGACTGGCTGCATTCATAAAGAATCCTTCCCAGGAAAACTTAAAGCTATTTAAGATAGCTAGAGCAAAGGCTAGACAAATCATACGGTCAGCCAAAAGGAATTCCTGGAGAAGCTTTGTCGGCAGTCTGGATGCCAAAACTTCTGCTAGAGCGGTCTGGAAGGCAGTAAGGCGAATCAAAGGGAAAGAATCAAATGCAATAGGGCATTTGAAAAACCAAGGACGAACTGTCACGTCCCCCAGAGAAATAGCTAACTGCCTTGCATCCTCAATAGCAGAAAAATCATCCACTGCACACTACACGCCAGAGTTCCAAAAAGTCAAAACCAGGGAGGAAAGACATCCCATTGACTTCAGGTCAGAGAACAATGAAGACTACAACAAACCGTTCTCGCTTGATGAACTGAGGGACTCGCTGGACAAGTCACATGACACAGCGCCTGGAGAAGATGAAATCCATTACCAGTTCCTCAAGCACCTTCCCGAACCCTCATTGGCAGTACTGCTAGGGGTCTATAACTGTGTGTGGCAAACAGGCGCTTTCCCAAACAGCTGGAGGAAAGCCACAGTTATACCGATACCTAAACCGGGAAGAGACGGCTCTGACCCAGCTAACTATCGACCAATAGCACTAACAAGCTGCATCTGCAAAACCATGGAAAGAATGATTAACGGTAGGCTGGTCTGGTATCTTGAGAGGAACAACTTGATCTCCAAATACCAGTGTGGATTCCGGCAAGGGCGGACAACAACCGACCACCTGGTAAGGCTGGAAGCCTACATCAGAAATGCCCTACTCAGACGAGAACATCTTGTAGCTGTATTCTTCGATATTGAAAAGGCCTATGACACGACCTGGAAACATGGCATTCTACGTGACCTGGAGCTTATGGGACTTAAGGGACACCTCCCCCGTTTTGTAGGGGAATTCCTGAAAGACCGACAATTTCAGGTCTGAGTGGGCACCTCCACTTCTGACACATTTGAACAGGAAATGGGCGTACCCCAGGGCAGCATTCTGTCAGTCACCCTGTTCAACATCAAAATTAACAGCATCATAAATGCTCTGTCCCCTGGCATAGAGTGCTCTCTGTATGTTGATGACTTTGTCATTTTTACTTATGGGAAAAATATGAACACCTTAGAAAGAAAATTACAGTTAAATTTAAACAAAATTCAAAATTGGGCAAATGATAATGGTTTTAAATTTTCGGACTCCAAAACAGTTAGTATGCATTTTTGTAATTTAAGGGGGCTCCACCCAGATCCTGAATTATTTATAAACAAAAAGAAAATCCCCGTTGTAAAAACTACCAAATTTTTAGGCCTCACCCTTGACTCCAAATTCAATTTTCTCTCCCACATTAAAGAACTTAAGAAGAAATGTCAAAAGTCGTTAAACATACTTAGAGTACTCAGCCATACGGACTGGGGGGCTGACAGAGACACCTTGCTGCTGCTGTATCGGAGTCTAATCCGATCCAAGCTGGATTATGGATCCATGATATATGGAGCAGCAAGGAAGTCTTACCTGAAAATACTCGAACCAATCCAAAATGCTGCCCTGCGTCTCTGTCTTTGCGCGTTCCGCACGTCACCAATTCCGAGTCTACATGTGGAGGCTGGAGAGCTCCCCATGGACATAAGGATGAAAAAGCTTGCAATGCAGTACATAGTAAAACTAAAATCTAACCCCACGAACCCTGCTTTTGATTCCGTATTCAATCCCATAAATGTTGAATTATACATTCGAAGGCCTAACGCCATACAGCCGTTAGGCCTTCGAATGAGAGAATCCATCCAAAATTTAACCCCACCCATTGACCAAATTTCCAAAATAGAAACCCCACAAAACCCTCCTTGGTTAACTAGTAGACCCAAATTAAATTTATCCCTCCTTAATTTTAAAAAACAAAACACAGACCCAACCCTATTACAAGTCCACTTTAGGGAACTGCAGGAGAGCTACGGAGATTGTGGCACCATCTACACTGACGGATCCAAAATGGATGGAAAGGTCGCGTGTGCCTGCTCCTTTCGGAGCAAAACAATCTCCCGTAGACTCCCTGATGGATGCTCCATCTTTACGGCCGAATTGCATGCACTGTCGCTTGCACTTACGGCCGTGAAAGCATCAGAAAGGAGAAAATTTATAATCTGCTCCGACTCCAAATCTGCATTGCAAGCTTTGGGGCGGATGAAGACTGACATTCCATTGGTACACAAGTGCCTAAAGCTGTTGGACCAAATAGCAGCCAACCATAGGGATGTCACCTTCATCTGGGTCCCCTCCCATGTAGGCATAGAGGGAAACGAAGCCGCAGACAGAGAAGCAAAGAAAGCCCTAAACCAAACAGTGTCAGGAACCCAAATTCCCTACTCGGACCTGAGACAAAGTATTGCCACTGCCACCTATCAAGAGTGGCAGAACCGATGGGAGGCTGAGAATCACAACAAACTCAAGCAGATCGTGGCGGATGTCCGGTGGCGGCCCATATCTAAGGGTCTGACAAGACGTGGCAGCACGACCATGTCTAGACTTAGGATTGGCCACACCTACATCACACACTCTTTCGTGCTGAAGAGAGAGGGGCCACCACTTTGTGAGCGTTGTGATTCTCGCCTCACAGTGGAACATATCCTCATTGACTGCCCCAGATACCAGGATGTCAGGGAGAAGTTTTTTATATCCACTGACTTAAAAATACTGTTTGACACTGTCGACCCTGGGAAGGTACTGGGCTTTATCCGGGAGGTGGGGTTGTCTTCGAGGATCTGATTCGTGAGTCTGTATACACATATTATTTACACTAGATTTTTATCAAATATCTAAATTTTTATCTATGCTACTTAAACTGTAAATAAACCTTAATTTTAATGAGTTAATTGTATAAACTTTGACCTTTTTATAGAGGGAGAGTAGTCATTAACGGACTACGGGCACGACATGGCCTATTTGTGCCGATGTGCCTAAAACTAAAACTAAAAAAAAAAACTAACTTCAACAAACCAGGCCGCCAAACTCTGTCATAGGCTTGTTTCAGATCGATAAAAACCGCTAGCGTCCACTGACCAGGTCGATTTGTGTTGCCCCACTGGAAGCCGTCCGCCACCTTCTGCATGAATAACGTCACTTGGTCTATCGCATTTCGATTCTGCCTGAATCTGCCCTGTTCAGGTGCAACGAGACCTTTCGTTTCTAAGAACCAACTTCTACCAGAAGTTCCAAAGACTTGTGTAGCTTTGATACACTCTTGGGCTCTCCCGTAAATGACTTGAGTCCCTTATAGATGAGAAAGGGGCTCATTTTTGTCAGGCTTTTTATCTCCTCTGTGCACCTGACCACCAAAATGATGACCAGGTAGTACAGCTTCATGTAGCCTCCTCCAGGTAGTACAGCTTCATGTAGCCTCCTCCAGGTGGTACAGCTTCATGTAGCCTCCTCCAGGTAGTACAGCTTCATGTAGCCTCCTCCAGGTAGTACAGCTTCATGTAGCCTCCTCCAGGTAGTACAGCTTCATGTAGCCTCCTCCAGGTAGTACAGCTACATGTAGCCTCCTCCTTTTTTATCCATAAGTGTTCTTATTAGTTCGGCACCTCCCCACCCGCCATCGAGTCCAAAAATGGGATGGGCTATTCGGATGTCCAGAATGAGCCCTCCAGGGCTACACAGGTGTTATACTCAGTCAGCTGCTGCATCCCCCGGTCATTTCATCCCCAATTAAATATTTTATTTATAAATATATTATGTAGAATGCTTTTTGACATTTTATGACATGTTGATATTGCGTTTATGGTGTTTTCTCTTTCACTTTGTATTCTTAATGAGAAATCTTATATGGTATATCTGGATGTGTACTTAGCTATAGCATAATGATCAAAGGCCAAGTGTGGTGCAAGTAGTGGGAATCTTTTGAGAGAGAGAAGTGCGATTACAATAATTATGATCATCCCGCTGATAACTTATCATCAAAGACCAAGGTGTGGTGGAAGTACTAGATCTACCATGTTTGACGTTATTTTATTTTTCAATCGCTCTTTCTTTCTTGAAAATGGGCGCGTCATTCTAGCCATGAAATAAGGTTTTTTTTTTTAAAATAAAGGCGGACTTCGCCCTTCCTAGGGATATCATGTCGCCTGTATAAGTTTTGCTTGATATCCTTTTAAACATTAAAGTTACAAATTGTGTTATAGGACTTAATTTCTATCAATATTTCATTTCTACATGTATATGTAAGTATGTATTTTGTTTATTGATATTCACTTTAGATATCGAAACTGGTGGGCCTCTATTTATGTGAACATGAATACTCGTCATGTTGAGGTTTCTATAGCCTTAAAATTAATTTCTTGAGTGCTAATTGCATGCTAAATTTTTATAGGTTTTAATGGCATTTAATTTTAATTTCATTCTAATCTAACGTGTTAAAATTTTGTCATTTAAATAAAAATGAATACATTAAATATTTCTCATTTAATGATTTTTTAAATTACAATTTGCTAGATAAAATGATCAGATGATGAAAATATCAGGGGATGAAATGACCGTGGGATGTAGTGACCGGGGGATGAAGTGACCATTAAATGAAATGACCAGGGGATGAAGTGACCGGTCACCACATCTCTCTGAACCACAGGAATTAAAACAATGACTTGACTTAATCCTGTGTACTCCCAGGGTATTCTAACACTTGATAATTTTAAAACAATCATCTTCGTTTTTGAAGAAACGTCTGTAATATATAAGCAGAAGAAGAATAAAAACTTGTTCCAAATGAATGTGGTTACATAAAATATGAAAGTGTAATTTTCTTAAAGTGTGGATATACAGCTTCTGGCACCCATGAGGCTCCCGCGCAAGAACTGTCTCGAGCTTCTCTTTCGGTTCATACTTTGTTTGGAGGTATGTCATCTGTGGCTGAATCAGTTTCTGCATTTACTTTGTGAGCTGAGGCTATTGAAACCTGGAACAGAGCTTTTGACAGATACGGCTCCCTGTGCCCAAATCATTAATGTCCGTTTCTCCTTCCTTTAAAGATTGAATTCAATGTAGTTTTGTGTAAACTTTCAAGTTACTAGATTATGGTTGGGATATTTTCTTTGATTAAGAAAGTGGTTTTTATCAGTCAAAGCTTGCCATCTCGTACAAGCCAACCCAACTCTTTCAAATAAGTTTTTCATAGCATTGAATAAATACTGGCCTGGGCTTATGTCTTTTACTGAATTAATTGAAATATTGCTATTAAATATATTCTTCGTTTACTTTAAACTTTTTAGAAGGACTTTTAGAAGGACTTTTAGAAGCAATTTTTTCTTTAGCCTCTTCATTATAAGTGATAAGATTCAAAAGTTTCAATAATTTCTATAGATATTTGCAATTATTTATTTTTAATATATTAGCAATTTTATATGTGTATGTGTGGGCACACTTGATTTATTTAGGTTTTCGCGGGCCGCATAAAACACTTCGGCGGGCCGCATGTGGCCCGCGCCCGTAATTTGCCCAACCCTGGTTTACATAATCCTAAAATGCCTAGTTCTAGAAAAATGACATTGTAGGTAAAATCTGTTTTCTTTCTCTTTTAGTTTTAGACCTTAGATTACAAAGGTGAAAAATGGAAAAACAATATGGCCGTATAACATGTTTTTACGTCAACTAACTTCCATTATTTAAATCTTTGTTACTTTGCTTACTTTTCAGTACAAATATGTAATTGATTCTTGTGTTAATATACTCTGCCATATAAAGCCTGTTCTAATCCATGTTTGTGTTCATTTTATGTTTGCACTGCACAATGAATTCAATAACTAAATACATAATTTATTGTTTAGACTGACGTTACACTATTGGAAGACAACAAAGAAGATCATTCGTATGTATATCTCTTGTGTGTTGTAACTGGCTGGTTTGCCCGTGCCTACACAACATCGAATGTTTTCATTGTAATGAAGGGATCGTGGGACAACAGTGATACTCATATATTATTTAATCAAAAGAGGAACCTTTTTCAGGCAATTATCTTAGTTCTGAAGATGTTTTTATTTTTCAATTTTTAGCGGCACCCGAAATGGGAATAGACTCTATTAGTTCTGTGTGGTCCGTTCGTCCCTTTTAGATCTCAGAAACTAGAGTAGAAAATAACAAGGTTGCAAAGACAGTTTGTGTGGAAACACAAACTCAAAATCGGCCCCCGAAGTGGTCCACCCAGGAAGGCTTCCATATTTTCAGAAAAAACATCCGAATGTAATACTCTAATTTGAAACAAAAACAAGATTACAAATAGAGTTTGTGTGATACACAAATTCAGAGGCGGCCCCCGTCGGAGTCGGATCCCTGTCAGATACGCCTATTCGCAAGATGTTTCGGATGTCCTTCTACGTTGAGAATAATTATTTTCTCGCTGGACGACGGAGGATGGCGAGCAAGGTATAAACCTGCCTTATCTTGATGTTTGCGCACTAGACTGTAGTTTGGATTTATCGTTGGTCCCTGGCTCAATTCCTGCATGCTCCCATCCCCTCCTGCGGAAGGTTTGGACTAGGAAGTAAACTATCTTTAACTCTGAAGAAACATTCGAAACATGTAAAACAAACAGACACATAACCCGGGAGCGTCGAGATAATTAGTTTAGCACGCTAACCGCACGACAAGGAATTGCTCTTAACTTGATAAACAAACTGGTTAATAGCCTGATATATAGAATATGTCACACGATCAATTTCAAATAATCTTTCAGCATTGATCTGTAGAGATGTAGATGTACATAAACTAAACTTCTGATTTAGAACTCTTACTATATATCTTATTCATTATTTTTATTAATAATTTGGATGTAATTTAGATAAAATTTACGTAAAATTAAAAAAAATCACAGATAGTCACAGACAAAACGCACAAAAATATGCTTCTTTCGTTCTAATGGGGACACTAAACAATTTTTTTTTAAATCAGATTTTTTAAAAAGTTTAAGAAATTAGTTTAGAATCATGTCATGGCCGGGCTTTACGCTAGTACACGAAAGTCGCTGCTAAAAGTTCATTTTAAAAAATGTGCGTGATATCTACATGCTAGGAGCATTTCTTATTGTAACATTTCCTTCCTTACATTTACGTAATTGTTTTAGAATTGGTGTTTTGTTATTAAAAAATCGCTTGTATAATTAATTTTATAAATTAAATGGTTTGCTTTTAGAAAACTAAAAGTAGCTGTTGCACCTAAACTTTTCAAGCAGCATTTAATGGTGAAATAATATTTTTCGTATCTCTTCTAGTTTTGTCGCCCTGAGTGTGACAGACAGACAGACGGACATTTTGCACAAGCCTAATAGCCGCTTTTCCTCTTACTGGGGCCGCTAAAAATGTGCTATAAAATACATTTCATAACATTATTACTTGTCTTAAATTAGGTCTACTTTGCAATAGGGTTTTTGTCTTTAAAATAAAACTGCTTGCATAAGTGATTTTTTTAAATTAGATTTTGATATTTTAGAAACAAAAATAGCCGTTGCATCAGAACTTTGAATAATCTAAATTATTGTGATGTCCGATTTTCATTTTCTCTTCTAGTTTCTGAGATCTAAACGGGACGGACGATCAGAAGAACAGAATTTCCACACAAAACTAATAGCGTCTTTTCCTCTTACGGGGGCCGCTAAAAATTGGACACCATGATATTTTAGAACATTCAAAATTCTCATGCAACGGTTACTTTTTTTTTCATTCCGAAAGTGATACATTTACCTTTTTAATTATCTGTGCAAGCAGATTTTGCAAAAAAAAAAACAACACTTTTTAAAGGAAGTATTTCAGCAGAGGTAACTTTAAAAAAAAAAAGGTTACATATTTCTACAGTAAGAACTCAATCTTCTTTCATAGATTCGAGCATTGGTACTTATCTATGTAACAATAAATAAGTATCAATGAGTGATTAAATAGTTCTCCATTTATTAACTAGCTCATGGAATGAAATATAGATGCCAAATTTTGTTTTAAAACAGATTTTGATACGAACTTTGTTTTAGCTGTAAGTTTAAAAAACAACCTAGTGTTGACAACCTCATTACACACATGACAACATTAGACTACATGGAGTCGGGTGTATATCTAGATTTATATTTAAATGTATTAACAATTTGAAAAAAAAACATTTACATGTATAAATTATTAAGGAAATAGCTTATTTTCTTTCAGCTAAAAGGTGCAGATTTATTTATTATATAAGCAGAAGTATCACATTAAGAAGTGAGAGCAGCAAAGTGCACTATAACCTAGTAGTAGCTCTACTAATCCTAATATCTGCCTAACTGTAGATTTAGAAATTTAAAGATTAAACTTTAAAGTCAAGATTCTATATCTAGATTCTAGAGTAGATCTAAATTCTAGTCTTTTTCTAGTCTGAATTCTAGATCTTGATCTAGATTCTATAGTTAGTCTAGATCTAAACCTAGTCTAGATTCTAGACTTAGATCTAATTTAGATCTAGATCCAGATCTGACTAGATCTCAAATTAGTCTAGAAATGTAGTCCTAGTCTTGATTCCAATTCTAGATCTAACCTAGTTTCTATTTGTAGATGTAATCTGGGCTCTGGATCAATATATACACTATATCCAGAACTAGATCTAGTCTAGATTCTAGTTCTAAATCTAGTCAAGATGTAGATGTACACTATATCTAGAACTACTCTAGAAATCTAGATGTAGATAGATGGTATATTCTAGATCTATTCTAGACCTATAAAATAAATAGAGCGATTATGATCAGCATTAGTAGGCCTACTAGTGGGTAATACCAATAAATAATCGAACATTTCCTGCTGGCCGAGTCAGACTCGTACGTTCAAGCAGCTGTGTCATGGGATAGATTCCCGGTGTTAACCAAATATTTTTTTTGTTTTATTATATTTTAAGATAAATAATGGAGATATTGTCTTTTTTACAAATGTTTTCCTGTTTACATAAAAGTCAGGATCAGAGGATTGGTTTTTGTTGACCACAAAAGATGATCTAGGGAAAATAAATTCCATTGAAGTCTGGACTGATTTTTCTGGCGCTCATCCGTCTTGGTAAGTCAACAGTTTAACATTTTCTTTCTGTGGCTATACACGACAATGTTTTTAATTTAGTTTTGTTGTTGTTTATTTAAGACTAAAAAAAAGTGAGCTACCGGAATTGAATTATTTGTTTCAGGTATTTGAACTATATCTATGTCCAGAATATGTTGACCGGTGAAACCTGGGTTTGTAGATATAACAGCTGGTTCAGTTGTGACTTTGACAAGACAAATCTTAAAGCCGATATTCCAGCCATCAAAGTAAGCATTTACTTATGGGAACACTGTTTGGTGTTGTACATTTTGTGTAGTAATACGAACTTTCTATAGTACCTGCTCATCTAATGAATAGCTTTGAATTGAATCAAACAATCTTTTGAGTTTATACATTTTCTGGTCAACAGGAACATGAGTATATGAGATATACTTTTCTGCAGCTGGCCAGTCGAACTCAACATAGTTTACGTAACGAGCACCTTTGGTTTGGACTGATAGCCAAAAGCCCTTCCAATGTATTTACAAGGGTAAGACACGCCCAGATTTTTATATCATTTTAGAAAAAGGAACTATAACTTTTATTACCAAAACTACATTCTTCTATTATATTTTAGTTATTATTTGTTGTGAATGTTTTTCTGTGAGAAAGTACTTAAACGGATGTAACGCAATAATTGAGTGTTCAATGTCTACTTATAGCAACACGAAGTCTCTCTTAATTAATTGTTTTAATGTCTACAGTGTTTTATTTATTTTCTCTGTGACAACAGAACAAGAGTTGTTTGGCTTTAAAAAAAATTGACATCAAAGTAATGTTAGGAAACTATATAAATGTATTATTCCTTTTCTTTAATAGTATGTCAGTATGGTGAGATTGTATATATTGTAGTAAACCTGGTGGTGACACAGATGGGGGTAGTGGTGTGTGTAGACAGCCGACGCAATCGCCCCAGGCCGGCGCTAGACGAGCGGTCAACCGTGACGAGTAATGACGGTCAGCAAGTTCGGGAAGAATCTGTGCTGTGAATAGAGCTCAGAAGCGTCACGAGGGATGTAGTCATGTGATAGACTAGAAAGCTCGAGTGATGTTCACTCCGGTTCTAGAAGACCAGCAGGGACCTATATATGGAGGTGTCACAGTCAAGACGGTTTTCAGTACGACGGCTCAGTTTAAAAAAACAAACAGTACAAGAGTTGATAAAGCGATACGGTTGTTATCGGAGAGATATTTGTAAGTCTTGTTACGTCTTGCCAATTGTACAATATTGGCTGTTATTTATTAACATTACACCATTACGTTATTTTAGAGCCCTGAGTTGTCAAGTTCTTTAAGTTGGTGGTTTGGGTGGTCCAGTTTGCAAAGAGCCTAGATAGGCAGATTCGTTACAATATTACTTTGTACATGATAGTCAACAATATGCACATTATGTAGACCGAATGTTTCGATTTGTCTATAGATGCACATTATGTAGACCGAATGTTTCGATTTGGCTGTATCAAAATTGGAGCTTCATGAGTGATTATTGAGTTAGTTGGTTTCTATGAGCAACGGATCTTAAATTGCGATTCGCTGTCAGGACTGAGCTCTGGCCTATCTGGGTCTCATGATAACTTAAGAGGAGAAGGGGCTAATTCAGATTGTTTACTTCAATATTCTTTTTGTTTTAGTTTGTTTTGCTTTGAAAGAAGTTTTTTTTTTAATGGAATGTAACTCATAGTTAAAGAATGTTTTTTTTTTGTTTCTAGTCCAGGCTAGTTAAACTGAAGTTTCTAAAGTTGATTTCAATATATGTCTAATTATTATTCGGTCCATGAGATATTATAAAGCTGATGACTGTTTCGTAAGAGGGGTATTTCACTGTTAAAAAATAATGATAAGATTTTTTAAAAGCTTAAAATGTATGGCCATATATCAAGATCTTCGGGACCTTGCAAAGACCTTCCTCCAGGGAACAGTACCAGGAAAAAGAAGAAGAGGCAGACAGAGAAAGCGGTGGGAAGACAACATAAAAGAATGGATGGGCCTACCATTGAAAGAGGTTCTAAACAGGGCAAAGTATAGAGAGGAATGGAGAAAGACAGTCTACAAGTCTTGCTTGGTGCCCCAACGGTCCACCAGACTAAGGGATAGGTTACATGTAACAGGTATGATGTTGTTATTGATGAAAGAAAATTTCTTTTTTTTTAATATGATCTTTACTCTAAATATAGTCCAAACGATTTCTTTGTTATATTGACTTATGCTGATTCCAGGTAAGACGAATCGCGACGGGCCTGACAGTACTTCAAACACTCATGTTAGTCAACCTGATATATTTTGGTCTTGAACATTTTGATGATTCTCAACAAATTCTGGAAGTATTGGGATACAATATCCACTTGACAAGCATCAAGATTGGTTTTCACTCGTCATTATTTGTTTGCATAGTTGCCTTTGGTGTGGCTTTAATGTTTAATAGGTAAGCATTGCACTTTTGTAAAAAGTACGTTAGATTACATTCAGTAACAATAAAACATTATTATGAATACTTTTTACAGAACTTATATTAACTCTGTCTGTCTGGCAAAAACACTGCACACATGATTTCTCATATGGTCAATCTTGTATCAAGTTGAAATTTAGCACAAAATATTTCTTTTACCAGCCAAAGCAGAATCAGTGTACTAAATTTTCCAACTAGTTAATTAACTCTTGATAATTAATTATTTTGTTTGGTATTAAATAGGTGTACATGAATTGTAGTTGACAGATTTGGTGGTTTAAGTTGAATTAGTTTTTGTGAAGAGGCTACAGGTCGCACATCTTTTTAGGTCATTTCAAAAGCGATCAGGTTACATTGACCCCTTCTCTCCCCTCCCAACTGGTCCAGTCAAGCGTAGCGTGAAAGCTAAAAGCCTGAAATGGCGCCTAACAAAAACAATTAGTAACAATAAATCTAATCGCAAATATTTAGTATTGGTAGAGTTCCCCTTTCATTACGGTTAACGAGGATGTCATGTGGCCAGCACTTTACTTTTCCTCAACTAAGGTCAGGTACCCATTACATCGCAAAATTAAAAATCCCAGTTTTCACAAGGTTTCGAATTCGGAACTCCCAGTTCTGAAGCCTAGCGCTTTACTGCTCAGCCACCATGCCTCTCCATCGTTAGTCTAAATCTATTACAAATGTGTAGCTTGACTGATCATACTGATAGAAGGAAACAAAATCTATTACAAATGTGTGACTGATCATACTGATAGAATAAAACTAAACATAAGCTTTGTTTTTATATTTATATATATGTTTTATTTTTTTCTTGTATATTCAAAGTTGAGGATGCTCATTTAATTTAAAGCATAAACGTAAATAGTCAAGCAAATCAAATGATTTTTAGTCTGCACAGTAGACATACTAAATTTTATTTATAGGGTATTGCTATATGGTGAAGTCTATGAGATATATTGATTTTTGCAAACTGCCATGTTTATTTGGCTGGAACAACCCCACACGCTTTTCTTTGTTCCAAGCATCACTAAACACGCCACATTTTAATGCTCTCCCTTGTGTATGTTACAATGAAATGAAACAGCTTTCTTTCTCTTTCCTTCTCAGCATAGCTCCGCATCCATCGTTACATCAAAGTGCTGAAGATGAACAAAAACTTGCTCAAACTCGACTTCGAAGAAGTCATTTTATCTCAACCCATCAAGTAAAGATCAGCTCAGAGAGGCAGTCAGAAAGTAGTGAAAGTTTAAGTCGTTCGGAAGTACGGGCCATAAGAAGGTCAATATTTCAAACTGAAGGCAGAGATCCAGTGCACAAGCCAACAAATAAATCTTATAATTCCTCTTCTGAAGGTTAGAATTTATTGTGGAATATTTTATATTATAAAATTATAGCCTAATGTCTAAATATAGATTTTATACAAATATATATGTTACGAATCTCACTATCAAAGCTCTCTGCAAACAGCACCATACACCACCAACTTAAAGAACTTGACAACTCCGGGGCTCCAAAATAACGTAACGGTTTAATGTCCAATAAATAACAGCCAATTTTGTACAATTGGCAGCACGTAACATAAGACTGTAATAATATCTCTCCGATAACACTGTATCGCCGTATCAACTCTTGCACCGGTCTCTCCGTTTCGTTCCGGGCTTGCAGTGGGTTCAACAGTTCAGGACTGACTTCACACACTTGGGCTCGTTGTGTCGGACTCGATCATAGATCACGATCAAGACGCCAGCCGTCTCAACTGTACTTGACAGTACTCCGCACTAAACCGTCGTAATGCTCCGTACAGAACTACACCGCTGAACTGTGCTGTAGTCGACCGTGCTCTAAACCTTCTGTCGTGAACCCTTTCTGAACCTCTTTTCTGGACCGTCTTAACTGCGACACCTCCGCACTTTATATAGGGTCCCTGATGGCCTTCTCGAACCGGACAGAACGCCGCTCGACGTTTCTGGGTGGTCAGATGACTACAATTCTCGTGACGCTCATGAGCTCTGTTCACGCCGCAATCTTTCCCGAACATTCTTGTTGAGACGCGTCGTGGCTTACGGTAGTAACTCGTCACGCTTAACCGCTCCTCCGGCCTGGGGCGATATGTGTCGGCTGAGTACACATGCCACCACCAGTTTTATAACAATATATATATATAAACATATAATAATAGTAAGGCTTGTCTTCGAGTCTAAAGATCATTAAGGAATACAGTATTTCCCGTGGCTGTGCAGCCCCAGCCGTGACCTACAGAATTCGCCACATCCAGGTCAAGCAGAACCATTGTCCGCAGGTGGTCGATTTAGATTTTCTTTTCGTCGCCTGCGTTTGTCCTTGGAAGAACATTTTATTTTGGTCTCAAATGTGTATCCCGCGGCCTTCGTGAGTGAACTCCAGCTGTCTCGTTCCGACGCGCATGCAGCCAGGTGCTATCTTCTATTTCAGCCAGGGAAAGTTGACGCCTAAGCTGGTCTTTGAAGCGTTTCCGTGGGGCGCCTCTGTTACGTTGACCACCTTTTAGCTCACCAAAAAAGACTGCCTTTGGCATATGTTCGTCTCCCATACGAGATACGTGCCCTGCCCAGCGTAGCTGTCGGACCATAAAAAGTCCCTCTATACTGCCCATACCGGCGTTCGCAAGGACATCGCAGTTTGTAGTGTGGTCCTGCCATCGTATGTCCATGATGGAGCGCAAGCATCTTTGGTGAAAGCGCTCAAGAAGTCTTAGCTGTTTTTTATATAGTGGCCATGTCTCAGAGCCATATAGAAGTGTTGAGAGAACCACTGCCTGGTAGACATTTTTTTTGTAGGTAGGCGGAGCGATTTGTTCTTCTCAACTCTCGCCTGAAGGCGTCCAAAAGCGCTACTGTCCCTGGCCAGACGGTTATCAACTTCCCTTGAAAGTGAGGCGTCATTTGACACTATGCTACCTAGATATGTGAAGTGGTCTACCACGTTAAGGGGCTGTCCGTTTACTGTGATCCTTGGGGCTGAGTATATTTCATTGGGTGACTTCTGGAACATGACTTGTGTTTTCCCGAGACCGAAAGAGGCGGCAGCGTACCGTAGGCAAATTCGTTTACCGCGTTCTGGAGGTCATTTTTATTGTGAACTAGCAGGACGCTTCTGTTGTGTATGGCATCTGCAGATGCCATACACAACAGAAGCAGAAAGAAGGGTGAAAATGCAACGGCGCCTGGTGACTACATATGCCCAACCTGCGATCGCAGCTGTGTATCAAGGATCGGCCTCTTTGGTCACACAAGAGCTTGCAAGGGGAAAAGATCGTCTCTAGAGACGTAAAATGCCACAGAGCAGGACGCAATCATCGGCATAGAGAAGCTCCTTTGTTTTTGTGTGGCATAGTAGACGTCGGAGATTAAACACATTGCCGTCAGAACGAAACCGGATGTAGATGTCTTCATGCAATCGCTGCCTCATTTGACACAGCATTACGCCAAAGAAGATAGCGAATAGGGTAGGGGCAAGTACACAGCCCTGCTTCACGCCATTTTCTATTGGGAAGTGATCAGAAAGAGCACCATTGTGTCTGATCTGGCCTCTTTGTCCAACGTGAAACTGCTTGAGGATGGATAGGAACGTAGGTGGGCATCCCAGCCTAGCAAAAATTCTCACAAAACAAGACCGTGTGGAAAGCCTTGGTGAGGTCCACAAAGGCAGCGTACATGTTTAGGTTCTGCTCTTTGCATTTTTCTAGTTATTGTCGCAGAACAACATTTGCTTTCAGATAAGACCTCGTCCACAAAAGACTGGTTTAGTCGGTCGAGCAACAGTCGAGCAAAGTTCTTTCCTGCTACTGACAGAAGTGTAATGCCTCGATCGTTGGAGCAGTTAGACTTGTCACCCTTTTTGTATAGATATATATTTATAAATATATACAATGTCAGAAGGTCTACTTCCCAAGACATTCCTTCTAGGAATAAGAATCCCAAAACCCCAGAATGGTCAGTTTGAATGTAGAGGATCATCATTGGATCTGTCTTTAGGAAAACATATGTGTGTACAAATAAACATTTGAATAGTCTTGATTATACTAGAATTAATTACTATTACAATAACAGTCTTTCCATTTATAGATACAAGAGTCAAAGACCTTGTTCTTGGGGAATGAGCATGAAAAGTAATGTAGGTAAACGAGAAAGCTATAAACGATGAGCCTATGAAGTGTTTGTGGTTACTCTATTTAGGAGCTTGCGGTCCCTTCGATGTAATGATGAAAAAGATTTTTTCAAAAAAGGGATTTTAAACAAATAAAAAAATGTTTGGGGAAAAAAAAACATCTATCATATATATATTTTTCAAAAAAGGGATTTTAAACAATGAAAAAATCCCTTTTTTGAAAAATCTTTTTCATCATTAATTTTTTAGGGTCTTTAATTTGTTTTAGGACTTCTATACATACGTCACAGGTAAAGTTAGCACCCAAGGAACATTTATGCCAAGCTTTATGAAGATTGGTCAAAGGGTTTAGATTTCTTTGCGAGAAATACACCCATACATACGCCTTACTTTCTGCTTTATAGTATACTAGTCGACCGGCGGCGTAACATACATAAGAAAGTGGCCCTACGCCACTGCAACCTATTCGAATGCAGTGGGCCCGGCACTTTCAGAGGACCCGCTCTCTGTTTCCTACATAGATCACGCTCAGTAGCAATAATTTCCAAATGTTTCACTCTATCTTTAATTATTGTTGACCTCAAGTACTTCTTCATTAGTTTGAGGCCCGAGAAGCTTCTTTCACCAGATTACACAATTAAGGCTGATGCATAATGCCGCGCGTAAGATTGGCGTTTCCCATATTGAATGACACCCTAAAATGACATTTTTTTGTGTATATATTTCGTATACTTTAAGGACTTTTTCGTATATTTTGCGATTTCTGACGATTTCCAGGAGCTACTGCTAAATCGACAGGAGGGCGCGGGAAATCTGTTTTAAGTTATAAAATGGTTAAAATTAATACTTAATACACGGTGTTTGTAAAATGTTTGTTTGTAAAATGTTTTACAATGTTTCGGATGTTCCTTCAGAGTTGAAGATAGTTTACTTCCTAGTCCAAACCTTCCGGAGGCCAAAGAGGAATGGGAGTGCGCAGGGTTTGATAATTTTAAAACGACAGTCCAGCGCGCAGGCAGCCATCCGTAGTGTGAACACTACTCTTGTGTTCTCGTGGGGTGACTATCCGCAGAAATAAGAGAGTGATCTTTCCTTTACTTCTTGCTTCTCGCCCTAACTCTTGAGGGAAGAAGGAATTATATATATAATGGCTGGCTTTTGAGTATATAGTATATGCTATCTAAAAATGTTGAAATAAGGTAATTCATAAGATTAATTAACAACAGTATGGAGTTATTGTCTGAGTAGAAGTGTAACCTGTTACTTCTTGAGAGAACTGTTACAAACTGGGGGAGAACACACTAATGCCACTATTTTTCTTATTTCATAGCATTGTATTATGTACGCGTAAACTTATAATGCCTCAAATATTAATTGTTTGTTATGTTTCTTGACTCTATATTCTATTACCAGATGAGCATGGAAACGAACATGAAGACTGGAGAAGCAACTCATTAGTAGAACCAGAAGATGATCATGAAATAAGACAAATGAAAACTTCTTTTAGGTTAGATATGTTAACTCTATTTTTTAAAAGTTAACCTATTTATCATATACTTTATGCGAGGGATTCTTGTATGAATGCACGTATGCATATATATATATTGTTATAAACCTGGTGGTGACACAGATGGGGTTAGTGGTGTGTGTAGACAGCCGACGCAAATCGCCCCAGGCCAGCACGACAATACGTTCACTGACATTTCGTTCACGCGACCATTCGTTCACCAGACATTTTCGTTCACGAGACTATTCGTTCACCAGACATTTCGTTCAAGCGACTATTTGTTCACGCGACATATCGCTCACGGACTATTCGCTCACAGAGAACTTGTTCACCGACAGTTGGTTTACGCCTTTTGTCTGTGGTTTGATTTTTATTTTAACAATTACATTTTGCAACACCCATGTACTCCATAATTATGCAGTGTAATATTTTACTTTTAGCTAAATTATTACAATATGAATCCAAAATTTAAAAAAAAATACATTTATATTAAGACTTCACTGCTCCCACTTTTATGTCTAAAATGGATTTTATGAAAACTTCATTAGAATATTAAGGCAAGGATTTAAAGTCAATCAGCGAAAAGTGTGGCATTTTACTACAATGTTTAATGCAAGATTCGTTAATTTCTCATCATTAATGCCGACAGTGTTTTATTTATTTCTCTGTGATAACAGAACAACGACTCTATGAGACTTCTTTCACAATATTTACTATACGTGTATCTCTGGCCCCTGTCATAGACGTGTCTACTGTACCGGGCTGACTTCATTAGAGTTAGTCACTTTGTAGCGTTTGTCTTTCTTTTCATATAAGTATTAGCTATTACGTCATCATAGTCTTTTGGCTATTATATATATATTGTTACGACGTGGGCTTAAAGAAAATAACTCACCGATTGTCAGGTCGCCGATATCCTCAGATTGCAGAAACACAATCCAACTTTGATCAATCAATATCCCCGCTAAATAGAAATAATGTCACTATCTCCAAATCCAATTTCAATACCCCGAATCACTACCACAATAGAAAAACAATCCTCAAAACCTCAGTCAAGAAATCCACACAAAAACAACAACTCATAACTAAAGTTTCTGAACACATTTACACACTAGTATAGTTAAGGTCATTTACGCTCCAAAGCATAAACAAAAATCACCGTACTTCGCACGTGGAAAAAAATGGTTAGTCAGGGGGGAACAGGGTCATAACAGTATGTCTAATTGATTTTTGTTTTCATTTGTAATAACAAGACATTTGTTTTAGCACTTTTCAAAGTCTTTCGCTACTCTTAATATCCAATCATAAAATAAAAATAAAAAAGCATGTCTCACTTTAGAGTTATTACATGCTTCTTACATCAAAGGTCGAGAGATTATTGTACTAACTATAGTGCTATTGCTTTCTATTAGGAGTTTATTCTTTGCTATTTTACAATTTAAGACATAATCGTTTCCCTTTGCAAATTCTGGACAAGAATCCTTTCAAGTTCAATATTGTGTGATGATTAGATTGGTGTCCAAGGCATACAGAAATAGTATTAATACAACGTCCTGATGAAATAAAAGTATTTAATGCGATGAATTATTTACAATATCCATTAAGATGATTGTGTTGGTTGTGCCTTATCAGATTCGCACATACATCAACCATTAACTAGGTTTTACCTAGTAATACGTAATTATAAGTATTTTTTCACTCTCGTTGAGCCTTGGCCACTATGATTAACCTAAGCTAACAAGGTCAGCGCTACACCATAGGTTGGCTATATCACAGTGACAAAAACGTTTCAGAATAGCCAACAACATGGTCTGACCCAACCTAGCTCCATGCAGACTCACAATGGCTACTCTAAGATAAGAACGAGCAACTGAGATACAAGTTTCAAGACCTTCCCTTAATGGGGCAACAGAACTTCTCAATCCTGAGGACATGTCGTAATAGTAAAAGCACCCGGAATGAATTATGGCGTCTAAATTATTTCCCATTATGCCTCCTTTTTTTGTTTCTTAGACTATATATATATATAGGGCCGGGCTTAGGCTTAAGTGGCCCCGCACTTGCATAACCCTCACGCTAGTTCTAGGGGTAAATTATTATTAAACTACAACCATTATAACTTAAAAGGGTTCCCGCGGCCTCCGACCTTGAACATTCTACAGCACCAAGGCAGAGGGATCTGAAAGGACAGGAACTAAACGTTGGAACGTTAGCGCTAAGTTCTTTAAACTATAAGGTTCTCATATACATCAGTAATCAATAGGATGCTTTGGTTATTTCACTTATCATTATTCGTAGACAGATTACTTTAGAATTTTTTTTCCCAACCATTATTGTCCCTTTCCATTGTATATTTTGTCGTATTAAACATTTTATAATACGCACTAAAGTAATTCTTTTTGTTCTAAAGTGTACACAGTGTGCTCTAAGGCTGTAATGTACGCTGGGCTACCTAGACCTAACGATACCAAAACTTCTCAAATTATTTTTTTATTTGAAGTAAATCGCTCCCGCAGAGCTTGACACATTTGGAAGGATTTTATTAAATGAAATGCTATTAGAACTCATGCGCTAATGTTTATTAACCCTCGTCTACTCTCTCAGACTGTGACGTATAGGGTCAGACCAGAGCGCTGCACAGTAGCTAATTAACGCCTTGTGTTGTGTGCTATTATTAATATTATTATTCTGCCATAGTTTCGTGTTTATCTCCTAGTTAATGTCGTAAAATTCTTTTCAAACGATTGTAATTGTTTTCAATCTTTACCTAGAAAAATAATTTTTTAACGTTATTTTGTGCATTGACTAATTAATTGTAAAACTTTTGTTTTTCACTATATTGTCAGATTGCCTTGGTGGTTTATCTACATAACATGGATAAATCTGGTTTTGCTCAATATTTTTCTGGTCTATTACATCATGCTATACGGGCTGAGTCTGGGATATGAGAAAAATGTGGATTGGATTTTGGCATTTTTTGCTGGCTTTTTAAGCGACATTCTATTGTTGCAGCCTGTAAAGGTCGTACTCATTGTCTTCATTCTTATTCTTATACTGAAACAGAAGTATAGTTTACGAGATGACGCTCCTGTTACTAAACATAGTAAGTAAACACACATGTTAGACCCACATTTATCTCATTATATCGTAGAATAAAAAACGGTTCTTTTCTGTTTGAAAATCTAGATCCATATGTTAGTTTTTAACTCTTAACGCTTAAATGAGAAATATACAAATAGAAAATCTTACAACTGAAAGTTCATATATTAGTTCTTAATTCTACAGCTGTAGGATTTTTTTAATAAAAATCTTCGGTCTACACGTGAATATGTCTATTCTTAGCTCTACAAGTGAAATCTTATGAGACATGGGAACATGTTTATGTTCTCGATAAAACTTTTCATTTACAAGATCTTCTACAGTAAACAAAATTTATATAAAATATTTCTTTCAAAATCTCCATTTCTCACTACACAAAATAGCCTATTATTGATATCTGTGTTTTAAAGCATTCCGAAAACCAACTAAACAAGACAAAACTCGTCCACATCCGTACATTATGTTTGCCTTGGAAGTAGCAAAATATGTAGGTCACAGCCCGGGCTTCGCACCCACGGGAAATACTGCATTCCTCACTAATCTTCGGACTCTAAGACCAGCCTTATTATTTTTTTTAGACATGTCATGTGGAAACGATTCAGTTTCTTTGCATGTTTTTTGTCCACTGTCCACGTTTCTGAGGCATATACTATAGCAATGTAGGAAGGATGACGGCTCGATAGATCATAGATCCCTAGCTTTGTATTTGTGGTGATACCACGTCTGTGACAGACATTTTTAGACAGTTTGTCATAGGATGCACTGGCCTAGGCGATACGCAGGTCAATTTCATTATCGATTATTCCGTTTCTGGAGAGTGTGCTGCCAAGATATGTGAATTGGTCCACTGCTTTTATATCATGTCCATTTATAGTGATGCTTGGATCCTAGTAGGATCAGGTAAATATAAGACTCCAGTCTTATTTATTTTGATGGTAAAGTCAGAGCATGCTCTTAAGAAGTCACTGACAATGCTCTTGTCACAAGTCAAAAGCTTGCTGACAGAGTCACTCAATTTTATCACAGCATTAATTATTATTTTTTATTTTTATTTATTTATTGTAATTATTTCCCACTTTTAACCCCCCCCCATTTCATCACGAACCCCACCTTCTCCTGTTCTCGCTAGACTAAGTCCACCACCTTGTCTACAACTTGGTCACCACTTTTCGCATATCTCCCCTTGACCAGATCAAACGAGTAGTCGCCTTATGCACTGGATGTTCGACTCACAAGTCGACACCACCTGGACTTTCGTCAACTCATACCGGCGTCTCTCTTTGATCAAAGGAGATTAATCGAGTCTACTATCCTCGTGACACTTTCCAAGGTGTGACCCTAGTCCGACTTTACCCACGTGAGAGATAATCTTTAGCGGTTCCACGACAATTCGTTCACTGACATTTCGTGCACCGACAAATTTTCACGTTTTTTCGTTCACGCGATTATTTGTTCACGCGACATATCGCTCACGGACTATTCGCTCACAGAGAACCTGTTAACCGACAACTTGTTCACCGACAGTTGGTTTACGACAAATCGTTCATGCGACAAATCGTTCACTAACAATTCGTTTACAGACAAATTGTTCACAGACTAATCGTTCACTCGATATTTACAAAAACAAAAAATTGCTAGAGATCGGGCCTAATCCCAAATTCTTTGTTAATTGTTTTTGTTTTTAATATTTTGTTAATGAGGACAGTATGGGATAAAAATTATACTTAAAAGAAAAAAAAAAGATTTTACGAGACAGCTGAATAATTTAAACGGGTCCCCATTTTACTAAAGGTAACATTTATGTTTATTAGTGTATTGTGTATTTCTCACTGTCGTAAGTAGGAAACATAACCACTGCCTATGTTTATATATTCATATTACATTTACCTATGTCCGCAATATTATTGCTACTTTGCTAAACTGATCATTGACGCAACCCTGTATATATTTGTACATCTTATTTTAATTTATTTTACCTTTATCTCGGCTGACTGCCTTGAAAATATTACTAGCGCACTAATACCGCGCTTAGAAGAGATTTATGAATTATTTCCCCTTTACTAATTTTATTTCGCCGAGATTTGCGCCCCTTGAACGGTCACCCTCTCCAGTCAAACTCGCTCCATTGTTCATGTAAACATTAGCGTCATGGTCGCTGACCATCGTCCATTTCTCCCTCCTCCCCCCTCCCACGCTCTTTATAATTTTTTGTTTGAGATTACTATTTCCCCTTATGAGTACATTTTATAGTGCCATCTATCAACCATCTTTTTTCCCATCCCATATATCATCATCTCCCCATTGTACTCAAAAGCAATTTTACCAATCTGACGAATGCACCTCAGTCGAGGGTGTCGATGAGATGCATGAGAGACCTGTCCTAACTTTCTTTGTTTATCCTCAGCCTCCCACAGGTGTCTGCATATTTGATTTGCCTACCTAATATC
The DNA here is from genome assembly GCA_021533235.1 of Biomphalaria straminea. Lineage (NCBI taxonomy): Eukaryota > Metazoa > Mollusca > Gastropoda > Planorbidae > Biomphalaria > Biomphalaria straminea. The sequence continues at coordinate 6,860,003 of JADKLZ010079391.1, forward strand.
AACTGCTTATTTGGTACTATCCAGTACTGCAAGAAGCTACTACTTGGCTCTATCGGCCCTACTTGCCTGCCTATTTGACCGCCCACCGGGCAACCTATTGGGTACGACGACCCTATAGACCACTTGTCTGTGCCAGTCTTTATAGCTTCACCAAACCTCCGCAACTCTCTGGACACACCCTGCTAGCTACGCTGTCCACGGCAGATCAGCTCTGCCCGCAGTACTCTTGTGCGCACAGTAGCCGGCCACCCGCCCTACTGTGCACACTACAGATATCAGAACTTTGGACTGAGACTACACAATGACTATATCAACGGCGTCTCTCTACCCGCTAGAGCTCCACCTCCAGCTGCAGGACCTTCAACCAGGACTACAGCCATCTTCTACACCCGCAGGAAACCTAGCTAAGTGCAGAGGACAAAGTGACACACATAATCTCTCATTAAGTGCAAGAGTGATGATTAAATATAGTATAGATAAGAGATAGATCCAAAACCCCCGCCCTTTATTCCTCTATGTTAGTATTTATCTCAATAAATATTCTTTGACTTTGTCATCATTTGTATCTTTCATTTATTGCTTGTCTCGTTTCGTGTCTGCTCCCGATTCATCTTCTGATGAACCAATGTGTGACAATCTAAAAATAATCATCCCCTAGACATTAATCAAGCCGAACACACGTCATACACGAGATCCGTCACAGCTATGCAGATCATTCTCAGAGCAGGCATTTAGAGCACAGTCATCAGCAAATAGCAAGTCTCTGATTACTGCTGAATTTGTTTTTGATTCTACTTTAAGCCGCCTAAAATCAGTATGTTATATTTTATCCCGTTGTTTTCACTATTTGTAAATGCATCTGGCAGCTTAGCGGAGAACATGATACTGAACAGTCTCGTTTTACCCCGTTTGATAATTCGAAGGGCTCTGATGGTTCTCCACTTTCTTGAACACGGGCCTTCATGCCATCATGAAATAGTCTCACCATGGATATGAATTTTCATGGACAGCCATACTTTGACATAACCTTACAGAGTCCTTCTCTGCTAACAGTGTCGAATGCCTTTGTAAGGTCGACATATATTGAGAATCGGTCAGCATTTTGTTGTTGGAATTTTTCCTGCAGCTGCCTTGATGCTAAAATCATGTCAATGGTTCCACGCTCTTTTCTGAAGCCGCACTGGCTATCTTCTATGTGTTGCATGAGCCGATTTAGTAGGATGCGTGCAATTATTTTCCCAGCAATAGAGAGAAGAAATATTTCTCTGTGGTTGTCGCAGATTTGACGGTTTACTTTTTGCTTTTTGGACAATTGTGGCATCTTTAAAGTCTTGTGGTATTGACTCTTTTCCCACATGATTAAGAGCAGCTCATGAAGGCTTTCAATGAGGGCTAAATCACCACTATTATAGACCTCTGCGGGAATAGAGTCTGCTCTTGGGGCTTTTCCGCATGCGAGCTGTTGAATTGCAAAATCAGTTTCCTTTAGCATATGGGGGGTCATCCATTTTTTTCATTTATTGGCACTTGCTGTAGCCTGTCTATGGCCGCTTCATTTTGACGGAAGGTGTATTGAGAAATTTTTCGAAGTGCTCGGCCCAGCGTTTTAGGATTTCTTCCTTATCTGTCAATAGCATTGTCCCATCAGCATTTAGTAGAGGGGATGAGCCTGACTTTGTGGGTCCATAGATTTCGTTTATGGCAATGAAGAAGTTCTTCATCTTGCTTGTTAGCAAATTCCTGTATTGTTTCCACTTTCTTGCTAAGCCAGGTATCTTGCATTTGGCGTAACTGTTTTTGCACATTTTTGCAGATGCTAGTGAATGCATATTTAGTGAACTGGAAGTTTGGGCTCTTCAGATAAAATTTATGGAGTTTGTGCTTTTAATTTAATAGTTTTCTGATATCAGTACTGTTCCCATCAAACCAGTCCTGATGCTTTCTCTCCATAGGTCCGAGTATGCTTAATGCTGTGCCATGGATAGCTTTTTTTTTCCAAGCATTTCCAGCTTTTATCTACATTTGATTCAGTTAGAGGCGTGGACTTGAGGCAGTTCTGTATCGCATCTGCGAGTGACCTTTCAGTTTTGTCATCTGCTAAGCTGGCAGTGTTAAGCTTTTTTTTTTTTTTGGGGGGGGGGGGGTAGATTTTAGCGGAGGTCACTTTGGTTGAATGCGAATGTTTAGTTTTGAGATGATGAGACGGTGGTCTGTTCGACATTCTGCACCAGGGCAACATTTGGTGACACGAATGTCCTGACGGTCAGATTGTCTGGTGATGACATAGTTAATGAGCTGCCAGTGTTTTGAGCGGGGATGCATTCAGGAAGTTCGCTTTGTCATTGGAAGACAAAATATTGTGTTTGATATGACCAGCTTCTGTTCAACACAGTTTTGGATAGTAATATCCCGAATTTGCCTAAAACTTCTTTCCAGATGTGATGGGATTTTTAAAGTACACCAGGACGTTTCAATTCGCAGATATAAGGAGCGAATTTATGTAAAAATGCCGTTGAAAAACAAGTTTAAAGTTTAATTTTTATTACAAAATGAAATCAATTGTTTATATTTTTTATCTCCATGTGTCAAAGAAAAAAAAACTATTTGTGCGAAATGTTCTTAAAATTAGATCTTGATCTAGATCCTTGTAAACATGCCCCAGATCCATGAAATAGTAATAATTTCATAGAGTTGCTCAGTTGGGTAAATATTTTTTCATGGTCTTTAGTTTTTTAGGGCTACTATACATATGTCAGGGCTCCAGTAGTAGGCTTACCCAAGGAACATTCATGCCAAGTTTTATCAAGATTAGTCAAACGGTTTTGATTTATATACGTAACATACATACATACATACGCATTTTTCTCTGCTTTATAATTAATATCAGGTGGCCGAGCCTTGCTCTGTTAAATAATTTCTTAACCCTTAAAATGCGTGTGGTAGTTTAGCCTCTTAACACCAGAATTGTAATTCCATTTGGTATGCACTCATTGTGAATAAGCTCAGTACTTTAAGGGTTAAGGAAGGTTATATACCCGAAGTCATTTTGGGAATATTTTTGTAATTACGAAAATTAACGATCGGATAAAGACCACTAATCTGAAGAATTGCTTTAGTGTTATTTTAGTTCTAAATTTAATTGTACATGGCGATTAAATATGCAATCTCTTAAGTGTAGACAAATCACAGCTCACGTCCGTTTTATAGTTTTACAATCCATTTTTTTCTGCGTAAAACTATTGTAGGCCTACTATTGTCTTGGAAGAAAGACTTTGCTCTGTAACTTCTCAGATAGTTACGTTCAGACATTTAATTATGAAATTAGTGTTTTCTATTCATTATGGCTTTAGTACGAAAATCAAGTGACTCAAATTTCTTAGTTATAGGGTAAAACAGGCACTTTTTGACAAACTGAAATGGAGCACTTTTTCTTAATAGACTTAAATCATTTCATTAGCTTTCTAAAGAAACGTTTCCGTGGGGCACCTCTGTTACGCCAAACAATATGTTCGTCCCCCATAAGGGATACGTGCCCTGTTCAGCCTGACTGTCGGACTATAAGAGGTTCATACCGGGTTTTGCCATCCATTCATCCCAGTGGTGCTACTGGTGCTACAGGCCAACCCTCCATTCAAATCTCTTTTGGGCCTTTCGTCACCACGCTCAAACCCCAAGGTTTATAGTTAAATCAAAAGTGGCTGCAGCGTACGCAAACTTGTTGACCGCTAGCTAGATATCATTTTCAGTGTAAGTAAGGCGTAGAGAAGCTATGTTATCACCATTTCCTTTATTTTGGTATGGGACATTAAGACACTGAAGCATGAACACGTGGTAATAATTTGCCAGCAAAAAAATATTTATAACAAGGCTTGACTTTGAATCCGAAAATTAATTAGGAATGAAGTATTTCCCGTGGTTACGCAGCCCCAGATGTGACCTACATATTTTGCCAAATCAGGGCAAGCATAACCATTGTACGAGTGTGTTCAATTAAGATTTTCTTTTTCTTGTTTGCAAAGAAATATTTTAGTTTACTGCTGTAAGCCTATCGTATGTCCATGATGGTTTTTAAGCTCGCGCTAATTCAATGTGTAAATTATTAAATTAAACCATTATAACTTTTAATAGGGTTCCCGTGGTTTCCTTGTTTTCAATACGCTCCAGGAAATCTCCGAATCAGATACCCCAATTGAAATAAACCGTGCTGAGATTACTCGCTTAGAGCACGGAAGATGAAGCGTGCAGTGGGTTGTAGGGTCGCCTTATCCCCGTACAAGTACAGAGGACAGACCCTCTGCCACACATGGACCAGTTCTCTCTCTCTCATTACCTTGTCCCGATCGTTCATCTTGCAGAGCGCGACATTCGTGGAGAATGTGCTCTATTGTCTCATCGTCCTCGAAGCAATGGCGGCACCGTGTGTCGAAGTTCTCCCTCCATCGCCCAAAGTACGCACCTATTGGGCAATGTCCGACTTGGAACTGGGCTAGGACTGCCTGTTCCGCACGGCAGAGCGTCCACCATGCATCCTTTCGGTCTGGTCTACTCATCTGCTTGTGAAGCTCTCGGCCTTTTTCGGAAGCGTCCCAGCTAGCGTACCACTGTGCCAACAATCTGTTGTCGGCTAGGGATCGTACGGTCGCAAAACTGTACGGTTCATCATTTAAGGTGCACGGAAATCTACTGAAACTCATACAAATGTCCTTAAAATAGACAAAATTGTAATGCAAAGACGAATTTATTTTCTAACACAAAATCTTAATTTTTACTTATTATCCGTATCCCTACCCTGACTGGACCGCGTGCAATCCACTTCACATAGGGCCCCGCAAATGTTAGGGCGACCGTGGATATCATGTTCAGTGTGTGCAAATAAGGCGTAGAGTATAACAAAGAAAAAGTTAAGGGTTTACGCAATTTAAGTGTAAACAATGGACCCCATTCACGAATTGCCACTTAATAGTATTTATAAAACAATGAAAAAAAAGTATCATGTGACAGCCTTTATGGATTACATAATTTGTATATAGAGAATCACATGGCTAAATGTTGGTTAACAATTGGTGAATGAGGCCCATTTATGAAACCTTTAAAACACAATAACTGATCATACATCAAATTTAATTTCATTATTTTTCTTCCATAGTTTCATAATAGATCAATCCACAATAAGATTATGCGCAAATGTTTAATTAGGTCGATTGATTAGTTGTTCTCGTTTGCGAAGTGTGCTGCTTGTGAGCCTAGTGACGTAAGCGGTGTCAAGTTTTTTTCCCTTTGACGTCATGGGAAAAACTTTCATTCATATCTCTAAACGCGTTCTTGTTTGCAAAGAAATATTTTAGTGTACTACGGTAAGCCTAGTGACGTAAGCAGAGTTTTTTCCCGTTTACGTCATGGAAAACTTTTATTCATAAATTATTCAAGCCAAAATTAATTTTACAACGAGACATTTTATATATCGAAATAACGGTCGAACTCGAGTTTTCCCGATATGGCCAATGAGCTGAGATTTTTTTTTTCTCACTAACATGCAGATACGTTGAAATTTTAAAGAAAATCGTTAGAGCCGTTTTCGAAATCAAAGATTTATATATATATATATATATCTATTAAGAGTATAGGATATATATTTTTTTGCCAGAACCTTTTGCTCTTTTTCAGTAGATCGGCCGGCATTATACCCTCCCTAACTACCCTTCTTTTTTTTTACCCTAGTCTAAAAGTCCTGGTACTTTAACCGAGAATTCTTACTTAGCTCACGATGTTTCGCGAATTTCCGCGTTCAGACAGCGAATTTTTAGAAACCTGTTTTAGCTTGCTTCTAAGAGTTAAAAGGCTACTATGTCCAACATTTCACGCGAATCTGTTCAACTGTACCAGAGAATTCTTGAAAGGCTTATGAGTCTATCAGTGGTATTTGCAATAATAGTAATGCTTTCGATTCCGAAGATTAAGTATAAGTACAATGTTTCATTGGATAATGCAAACCCAGTATATATGCATATATTTATATTTTTCCACATCTGATACAGGCAAAGCCGTTGTCCGCTGGTGTTCATTTTTCATTTTGAAATTGTTTCAATTGTTTTTATTTTCAGAAGAAAGTCTTGAGCTATTATATCACTACAAGAAACTGAATAAAAAAATAGGTACGAAAACTGAAAAGATTGTTTACCAAATCCCTCTTCATTCTTCAGACTTTCAAAGAGTTCTAGAGAGACTTAAGATTGAAACCTTAGCAAAAGAGGTATGTGCTTTCTTATGGAAGAATGAAAGTTATTTTGACCAGACTATTTGTGATTCCTTTACAAAAGTTTTTGTGATGACCAAAAATGGGGAAAATACAAAGAGTGCTCTTAATGTTATTAATACCATTGCACATGAAGATATATTTTTGGCCTGGATCTTTTTTGATTAACTTATATCAACTTTGTTTGTCTGTATGTCTGGAAAAATGTTTATACACGTTGTTTCTCCCACACGTAATCTTGGATCAAGTTGAATTTCGCACAATTAAAAAAAAAACACTATTGGTTAATTAACTATTTACTTAACATATATGGTGGTATAAATTGAGTTAGTCCCCTTCATTTTTAGTCTAGAGTAGTGGTCTTCAACGGGGGGCGCCATCGCCCCCTGGGGGGGGGGCGTTTTCAAGATTTTGGCCGGCGCTGGGCACAAAAGGTGGCAGTAAACAGGCGCTGGGTATAAAGACGAAAAAAGAAACTAATGGTGAACTGAAACAAAACAAATGTTAAAATTCTTCAAAATTAACGTTGGCAAATATGGTATAGAGAAATTATAGTTAGTTTGCTTCTAATTTAAGAACAGAAACAACGTTAGAAATTTAGTTCGGGAATACCATTTTCTATTTTAAAATTATTACTCTTTTACTGTAATTGGAGGGTATCTAGTGTTCTTAAATCTTGCCGCATAAACGTTTAAGATTTGATAAACAAACTAGGTACTACGCCTTTTAGATTATAGTTTATATTATCTACATATGTTAATATATTGATTTCTAAATGTTAATTCAATAAAAGTTAAAGCTAACATTCAAATAGAATAATTTAAACTATTTCTTTAAAAAAACAAGTGTTGTTACGAAACCTCACTGGTATGTAGTGTTGCATTTAAAAGTTTTAGTGAGTTGCCACAAGATAAAAAGTATGTTCATATGAAGTTATGAAACCAAGTCGGCCTTACGAACATATAGAAATATTTACAAATTATTAAAAATATTCATAAACAATTATAAAAATCTACTATTAAAACAATATAAAAAAACAACTGCAAAGCTGGATACATGTTAGAAAAATGCATTGCTTTTTTTAAAGTCATATGATAATGTTTGAAAATTGATTAAAATTATTAAAAAAACATATGTTACACAAAAAGACTTTTTTTGTTAGTGATGAAATATTATTTCCAAAATTTCCAGTTATATTGCTTACGATCATCTAAGAATATTCTAGAAATAAAAAATCACCCTTTGGGTCAGGATTTGGTTATTTTACCATCACAAAAGAGAAACAAGACACCGATAGCAAAGACAAACAGACACAAAAACTCTTTTGTTCCTCTGGCAATCGGATCATTAAATAGAACCAATCTAATGTAAACTTTTCATATGTAAATTGTGAGTGAGTCTGGTGTGAATGTACATTTTTTAAAAAAATGTTTTGTTTTGTATAATGCACAAATTGTAAGACAAATGTCCTTACGGACAATAAAGTTAGTATTATTATTATAATAATAATAATAATAATAATAATAATAATAATAATAATAATCTTTATTGTCCGTAAGGAAATTTGTCTTACAATTTGTGCATTATAAAAACAAAACATTATTTAAAGAAAAATGTACATTCACACCAGACTCACTCACAATTAACATATGAAAAGTTTACATTAGATTGGTTCTATTTAATGATCTGATTGCCAGAGGATTATTATTATTACTATATTATTATTATTATAACATAAAGGTAACCATCAGTGGTTGGACGCTACAATGACTTCATAAGTAATCTTATATATAAAAGGAAAAGTAAGGCGTATGTATGTATGTATGTATGAGCCGAATGGAAATCAAAACCGCTTGACCAATGTTGATAAAACTTGGCAGAAATGTTCCTTGGGTACTAACGTAGGCCGTAGTGTATATATTGTAGCCCTAAAAAATCCTTAAGACCCGAAAAAAAAATAAAGTTGACCAACTCTATTAGACTATTGTATCTAACAAAAACTAGGTCACAAGCCATGTCTAGATCTACATGTGTCGCGCAGTGGTACAAATGAAATGAACGTCATAGGTCATAATTATAATATCGCGCATTATAAATGCATATTATTTAAGTAATAAACTATATACATAATACAATTTACTTTTTATTGTATTTTTTTCATAACATTTAAACCTACAACTACCGATTTGGTTTAATTTTAAGTCTTTATTTTTAATTTACTTTTTTTTCCTTTCAGATTTACTTACTTATGCGCATTTAGACCTTATAACACCGTTATTGTATCTAGATCTAGGTCTAATCTTAGATGCTAATGTGTCACACAAGTTTTTATTTATTGGCTAGATTGCTGTGGCATTCAAATTGTTAGGATTCAAGAGCTATACAAAATTAAACTAACAATATTACATAAACAATTACATTCACGCGTATGATTTGCTTTTAAAATATAGGCTAGATCTATTGTATTGTTGGTTTTTTTTTGTCGCCTACACCGCTAACACGATCAACAGTGTACGCAACGCGTATTGAGGTCACCAAGGAGACGCGTCAAGGGGTCATGAACTTACATAGCTACACAAAAATAAAAACAGATGTTGACCTTTGAACAATAAATTGAATAATTAAGCTCTATTTTGCGTTATTTTTTAATTTAAATTAATGAGAATTCAATATAGACTACTCTCTTATATACATGACTATACTTTTAATTAACAATAACTATTTTAAAATTAGATCTAAAAGCTTTCATTTCATTGATGACCTAGGTCTAATAAACTACTTTCTTCTCATTTGGAGGCTAGAACTCTTATATTTCTAAAGATATGGGAAAAAGAAGTGCCACCAGAATGGAAGGAGGGCTACCTCATTAAACTCCCAAAGAAAGGCGACCTTAGTTACTGCTCTAACTATCGAGGGATAACACTACTGTCCATTCCAGGGAAAGTGTTTAATCGCATTCTGTTAAACCGAATGAAAGATGCTGTAGACCCACATCTCCGTAACCAACAAGCCGGCTTTCGAAATGGAGATATCATGTACAGATCAGATAGCAACACTACGTATAATTTGAGAAGGCAAAGACATTACCGAAAGGTTACAAATCTCTCTAGATCTAGATCTAGGTCCAAAACTAAAGATGATAGAACTTCTCTTCGCAAAGATAGTTTTAAGCTGTAACACATGAACATACTAATTATAGTCCATTCATTTCATATTTTAATCAAATTAACATTGAAATTTGTTTTCTAAAGCATTTTTACATGATTGCAACTATTATCCTATTATCGCGTAAAATAAGGTCAAGTTTCTATGTATAGCTCCATTAATGATTTATTTTTAACGTGAATTCAAGCATTCGCTTTACTTTAAACATTATTATTTTCTTTGTTTCTAATGCACAATATCACTGACTACATCAGCATTACGCAAATTAAGACCCGCGGACAGCGGGTAATATCTGTCTAGTATAGCATAAAGAACATATTTATTCACTATACACCATTTGAGTTATGATACACAGGCTAAAAAAATTGTTTTACATGGTAAACATCTAACACTAATGAATAAAACGAACCTTCGACTGCTAGGAAAGAAATGTGATTTCATTGATTATATCATTTTTTTCTTTTATCGAGATATTAAATCTATTTTAAAGAGTCTTACATAACTTGTATTTTGATAAATGAATGACTGCCTAAGGACATTGATATCTATGCAATTCACATAACAATTCTCAATGAAGAAATTACGAATTGCTTCTAAAATAAATAAATAAATAAATAAATATATATATATATATATAAAATGACAATTATTTAAAATTAAACGGTTTATAGTGTTATAAACCTGGTGGTTGCACAGACGGGGGGAGTAGTGGTGTGTGTAGTCAGCCGACAGAAATCGCCCCAGGCCAGACGAGCGGTCAAGCGTGACGAGTTACTACGGTTAGCCGAGACACGTCTCAGCGAGTCGGTTCGGGAATGATCGGCGTCGTGAACAGAACTCTGGAGCGTCACTAGAATTGTAGTCATCTGACCACCCAGAAACGTCGAGCGGCGTTCTGTTGGTTCGAGAAGGCCAGTAAGTCCCTATATAAAGAGCGGAGGTGTCGCAGTCAAGACGGTCCGGAAAAGGTGTTCAGAAACGGGTTCACGACAGAAGGTTCAGAGCACGGTCGACTACAGCACAGTTCAGCGGTGTGGTTCTGTTACGGTGCATTACGAGGGTTTAGTGCAAAGTACTGTCAATTACAGTTGAGACGGCTGGCGTCTTGATCTTGATCTATGATCGAGTCCGGCACATCGAGCTCAAGTGTGTGAAGTCAGTCCTGAACTGTTGAACCCAGTGCAAGCCTGGAACGAGACGGAGAGACCAGATCAAGAGTTGATACGGCGATATGGTGTTATCGGAGAGATATTTGTACAGTCTTATGTTACTTGCTGCCAATTGTACAATATTTACTGTTATTTATTGGACATTAAACTATTACGTTACTTTGGAGCCCGGAGTTGTCAAATTCTTTAAGTTGGTGGTGTATGGTGCAGTTTGCAGAGTGCCCGGATAGTGAGATTCGTAACACTGCTGTCAGAAGTGGGATAGGATTGGCTCGGATCGGAACGTATCTACTATGGCTCGTCTGAAACTGCTGTACGAGCTTGAATTTATAGAACTGAGGCGAGAACTGCGTGAACGAGGGCTGAATAATGGCGGAAAGAAGGAAACTTTACAAGCACGCCTCCGAGAAGACTTTGTGGAAGAAGGGGAAGATCTGGACACCTACAACAGCTTGACGATATGAGTACGGCATTGAAAAGGAAGATAGGAGTTCTGTACAGAGCTTAAAAAGAAGTGTACCTCAACGAAGAAAGTGATGAGCCCCGTGGTGAAAACGATGGACATAGTGGAAGAAACCCCGTGCGACCAAAGAATAGAAAGATAAAGGAGCTGCGCCATTGTTAAACAATGAACTACCCACCCAAAGCCATGAAGAAAAAGGCATTAACCACGGAAATGCTGATGAAGGTGGTGATGTCTGTCAATCTGAAAGCGAAAAGAACTGACCTTGGGAGCCGAAAAAGACAGATGAAGAGACATGAGAAGCTGCCTATAGTCCAACCGGAACTTGTGCTGTGTAGAGGGAGAGTTGTCCTTGAGGGACTACGTGCACGACATGGCCTAAACAGTGCCGATGTGCCTAAAACCAAAAACCAAACAGCAAGACAGATCAAGAGAACGCTGAGAGTGCCTCCAAGCCTGTTGATGAAGAATGTTTGCAAGTTGAAAGTTGCCTACGAAAATTGGACTTTACTGACGTTTGCCAAGATTCTAAGACCAGTGAGAGAAGCCTTGGTGATGCGAACCCATTGAAGCCTGATGAAGCCGTTGAGAGACATATGTAAGTCGCGAGATACCAGTCAGGTCTGTATCCAGCAGACTTTGGTCCAAGGAGTCTGCAATGGTTTTCCCAGTCACACCTATGTGAATCGATACCATTGCATTATAGCGTTGCTTGAAACTGCCACTAGGAACAAGAGAGTACTTATACTAAACTAAAAGAGGGAGCCCACCCTAAGCTTAGATTTACACGAAACAATGCCAAAAGAATAGCAAGACAGTGTGCTACAAAATACTGCGGGTCTTATTTGAAAATAAACAATCTGGTGTCAACTGTACTAACATCAAAGGACTCTACGAGCCTTCGGACCTAAAACCAGCAATTGTGCTGAGTTCAAGTCAAAAGATGTCTCAATCATAATTGATCGTGCGCTGCAAATGAAGCGATGGGTAAAGCACTAAGCAGAACTCTACCATATTGAACATTGTCATCTCGCCAACGATTTTTCTTCGCCCAAAAAAATTCATCTTTGCTTGTGGTTATTTGTAAGGTAGTCTTGTTAGTGTATGCCCATTATTGAGCAAATGTACCTTTGATTTGAGAGAATTTAGCAACCATACATGTCTTATATTGAACACCCAGGTCGCAGAGCCATACACAAGTGTGGTAAGAATCACTTCTTCATAAACAATGGTAGGCGTAGAGACCTATTTGCAATATTCTCGTATACAACGCTGTACAATAGGTAGTTGAAATCGCATTGTCGAAGCAGCATACTAAAAGTCTGTTTTTTTTTAGTTTGCTGAATTCGTGCATGCATATTAAATTGCATTTTCCTTCACTCAAATTTTAATATCATTATATAACGACCTCAAAATCAATAAAAAAAATAATTTGAAGTACATGAATTTTCAAAAATGCAAAATTAACTAACAGGGGATCTGCGGAAAACATGACAAGAGGTTTACGACACAAACACTGTATTGAAGGATGCCAAAAAAGTATACTATGTCATTGTCATACTGTATGTTCCACGAATAATTTAGTTTAAAAAGTTTGGGTGGGGCATTATAATGCAGGCAGACGAGAAAGATACATCTGATGGGCCTAAGAAGTATGTTTGTGTGTGTGTGTGTGTGTGTATACTCTATATTAAGGGATCTGCTCTGCTGTGTGTATGTGTGCGTATGTTATTATGCCATTTTATTTATTTATTTTTTTTTCAGATGATAAGAGATTTTTTTCTGTACACCATCTTTATGATTTGTATTCTTCTTCTGGTTTATGGTCACATGGACATTTTTGCCAGATTTCATCAAATAAGATTTACTAAGCACCATTATCTGGGGATCTATGACCCTATAAATGTGGTAATTTTTTTTTATTTTGCTTTTTTCTCTTCTCCTTTCTTTCTTTCCTTATTTCTCTCCTTCCATTATTTCTTACTTTGTACACACTCACACACGTATAATATTTAAATAGAAATAAATACATATGTATATATACTATAAAGTAAAAAGTAAGGCGTATGTATAAAACGGTTTGACCAATCTTGATAAAACTTGGCATGAATATTCCTAGGGCACTAACCTAAAAACAAACTTACAACCCTAAAGAAAAGTTGCCCAACTCTATGAAAGTATTACTATTTTATGGATCTAGGCCATGTTTACATGAGACAAGATAGAAAGGATCTAGATCTAGATCAAATTTTTTAAATTACACTTTCTATTCATTGTTTTTACATTGATTTCATTATTTAATACAGTTAACCTTCAAATTTGTGTTTCAGAAACATTTTTACATAATTCGTTTCTTATATCTGCGAATTTAGACGTCCTGATGTACTTAATAATTTTTAACAAATCGGATGAAACCCGTTTTAATTATACTTTATATTTGATTCATTTCGAGATTATTTCATTTTGATAGCTAAGAAGCTTTAAACAGATCGGGTAAACTCGTTTTCATAGTATTTTATTTTTGATATGGGTGTAAACCAATTTTCGCAAAAATTACTTTTATTTTATTCGTGAAAGAGAAAAACTTGAAAGGAACATTAGCTAAGTTTGATATAGATATAATCCAATCTACTATATTAGTAATACACAGACTTAGGTCTGCTAGTTCATATATATATATATATATATATATATATATATATATATATATATAGATAGATAGATAGATAGATAGATAGATAGATAGATAGATAGATAGATAGATAGATTAGATAGATAGATAGATTAGATAGATAGATTAGATAGATAGATTAGATAGATAGATAGATAGATAGATAGATAGATAGATAGATAGATAGATAGATAGATAGATAGATAGATAGATAGATAGATAAATAGATAGATATCATAGGCGTAGCTAGGAGGGATTCTTGGTGTTTTACCCCCAACCCTCAGCAAGGGGATGTGGAATTTTAAAATAATTTTTAGCTTTGATTTTTTTTAGATGAGATTTTATGTTAAGCGATCACTTGCTCCAGCGAAGTCAAGGGGTTTAGCGATTAAAATCCCCATCAAGATGGTTTTTAGTGTAAAACCCCCTCTTCAAAAAAAAATAATGCAAAAACAGTCACCAAATTCCATGAGAGTAGCCAAGGGGATCTAGACTTGGTTAGATTAAATCAGTTTTTTATTCCTATCTTTCTTACATTGCACTGTCCTAAATCAGCGATAGGTAAAGTTCTGCCTGTAGAATGTTAAAACTTCGTTTGTAATGTCAGTTAAAAGTAACTAGTCGACCGGCGGCATAGCATACGCCGCTATTTTTCAGGGAAGGCCTTAGAGGCACTGCAACAAATGCGACCGCAGTGGGTCCCGCACTTTCTTTGGACCCGTGCTTATTTTAGGTGTATAAATTATTAAATTAAACCATTTTATAACATATAACAGATTTCCCGCGGCATCTTGATTTACCAGGAGCCTTTGCATATCTCCTGAAATGTTATTAAATATAGGCTTACGAAAACGTCCTGCAAATCTCCGAAATTATTAAAATTTTTTGTAAAGTAAAAGTAAAGTAATTTGTGATATTAATTAAAGTACTTCTAAAGTCAAACCTGAGAGTAGTATCTATCTGTGTATTGTCGTTCTAGTTTCAAGAGTCTTACGACACAATATAATCTTTTCCGGCTTTCACTTTTTTAACCTCCCTTCCATTCACTACACAAATTCATAAGAGAGTTTTATGAAACAAAAATTTGTGCATTGCAATTGTGTGTACTTTATTTTATGTCCATAAATTGTGTTTAATCTCTAAGACTGAAGATCATGCAATGTTTTAATTGTCCATAATTTGGAAATCCGAATTCAATAGTAGATATATATACATGTTTTCAAGTTACATGAAGTAACTTCCTTTTTCCATTCTATATTTATTTATGTCTATGCTATTTTGTGAATGAAAATAGTGCGGATTTGGATCCACCATTTCCATTCACACCATGCTGCGCCATGGGATCTTCCCATTTACTTGTTATAAGTGAATTCATGAATAAAACATACTACAACATATGCGACCACAGTGGGTCCCGAACTTTCTTTGGACCCGTGCTAATTTTTAGGTCTTTAAATTATGAAATTGAACCATTTTATAAAACATAACAGATTTCCCGCGGCCTCTTGATTTACCAGGAGCCCTCTGGAAATCTCCTGAAATGTTATTAAATGCTATGTCGAAAAAGTCGTGGAAATTTCCGTTTTAAAGTAAAAAAAAAATATGCTATGCTATTTTGTGAATGAAAATAGTGCGGATTTTGGATATATTATTTCCCATTCACACCATGCTGCGCCATGGGATCTTCCCATTTGCTTGTTATAAGTAAAGCGAATGCGTGAATTCATGAATGAAAAATACTATGAATGGAGATTTAAAAAAATTGCTAATTGACCTTAATTTACTCGATATGAAGAATATAGCTGCACTCATGTAACAATGCTTTAGAAAAACAAATTTGAATGTTAATTTGATTAAATGGACTATAATTAGTGTGTTCATGTGCTAAAGCATAAAACTATCTTTGCGAAGAGTTGAATTCGAGTTTTAGATCTAGATCTAGATCTAGGAATAGAGAGATGAGTTACCTTTCGTAATCATGTCTAATGAACGAATGTGCGTAATTAGAGTACTTTCTAAAGTGAAACTTGAGAGTGTACTCTATCTGTGTATTGTTGTTCTAGTTTCAATAGTCTAACGACACAATAATCTGGAAATACTTTTAATATTATGACAATAATCTGAGAAGAAGAGATAATTATATAAACACCACTTTCATTCACAAAATAGTGCGGATTGGGATGCACCAATTTCCATTCACACCGCGTGCGTGCGCCATGGGATCTTCCCTATTTACTTGTTGTTGCTTGCATGTTGTTGTTGTTTGACCTCTTACTTTGAGGATTATATATATAGATATTGTTTTTTTTTTATTTGGATGGCTCACAAATGATGACGTTAGTTGAGTTTAAGTGTGCACAAAGCACAAGTTTGTGTGGTTATCAAAATAGTGGTTATTGTTTGTTAAGTGAACTGTGTGTGTGTGTTTGTCAAACATTTGAACTCTGAACAATCAGAACAGAAAGATAGAGCTGATTAAAAATGTTGTGTTTTTAAAAAGAAGTGGTATTAAACTTTTTCGTAGATATTATGAACATATCAGTATGTGTACTTGGAAATGAAACAAAGATAGAAAACAATTGAACAAAAAAATTAAGATAAGAAAATACATAACAAAGTGGACCGAGAAGGTCTTTTTATACCCGGTCACTTCATTCCCGGTCACTTTGACGCTGGTCACTTCATTCCCAGTCATTTTATCCCATTGTTATTTCATTCCAATTCAATTCATCTTCTGATCATATATCTAAGAAACAATCTATCTATACATATAATCCTCTAAGTAAAAGGTCAAACGAGCAACAAGTAATTGGAAAGATCCCATGGCGCAGCACGCCAATCCCAATCCGCACTATTTTGTGAATGAAAGTGGTGTTTATATAATTATCTCTTCTTCTCAGATAATTGTCATAATATTAAAAGTATTTCCACATTATTGTGTCGTTAGACTATTGAAACTAGAACAACAATACACAGATAGAGTATACTCTCAGTTTTCACTTTAGAAAGTACTTTAATTACGCACATTCGTTCATTAGACATGAATACGAAAGATAACTCATCTCTCTATTCCTAGATCTAGATCTAAAACTCGAATTCAACTCTAAGAAGATTATAGAACTTCTCTTCGCAAATATAGTTTTATGCTTTAGCACATGAACATACTAATAATAGTCCATTTAATCAAATTAACATACAAATTTGTTTTTCTAAAGCATTGTTACATGAGTGCAGCTATACTCTTAATAGCGCGTAAATTAAGGTCAATTAGCCTTTTTTTTTTTTAGCTCCATTCATAGTATTTTTCATTAATGAATTCACGCATTCGCTTTACTTATAACAAGCAAATGGGAAGATCCAATTGCGCAGCATGGTGTGAATGGGAAATAATATATCCAAAATCCGCACTATTTTCATTCACAAAATAGCATAGCATATTTTTTTTTACTTTAAAACGATTTTAATAATGTCCGGAAATTTCCAGGACTTTTTTGACCGGCGGCATAGCATTTAATAACATTTCAGGAGATTTCCAAGGGGCTCCTGGTAAATCAAGAGGCCGCGGAAATCTGTTATGTTTTATAAAATGGTTCAATTTCATAATTTAAAGACCTAAAAACTAGCACGGGTCCAAAGAAAGTTCGGGACCCACTGTGGTCGCATACCATATGTTGTAGTATTTTTTATTCATGAATTCACTTATAACAAGTAAATGGGAAAATCCCATGGCGCAGCATGGTGTGAATGGAAATGGTGTATCCAAATCCGTACTATTTTCATTCACAAAATAGCATAGACATAAATAAATAAAGACTGGAAAAGGAATTAACTTCATGTAACTTGATTTAATCATTTATATACCTAAAAAATTAGCACGGGTCCAATGAAAGTGCGGGACCCACTGTGGTCGCATATGTTGTAGTGCCTAAGGCCTGCCCTGGAAAATAGCGGCGTATGCTATACCGCCGGTCGACTAGTGATTGTATAAATATTAAATCAGAAATATTTCATATATTTATTTTTATACACAAGACAAAAGTGTGACACATTCAAAGGATAAAATTTAAAGCTATTTAAATTTTTTTTACAAATTAACATCAATGTAAAATGTGTTTTTATGTGTTAAAATAAATTAGCAAGTAGTGCCTCATTAAATGTAATATGATCCCTGAGTTATGAGTATAGAAGATTAGGACCCCGGCAAGCTATTTGTTAAAACGTGATTCTTTTAAGAAACTATAGGCCTATATACATGGGCGCCCGCAGGATTTTTTGCCGGGGGATGCAAGCACTGGTCGATCCGGGGGGGGGGTAGGGGTAGGGGCAATCTCCACAATCGCATTTTACAAACCGAACACTTAAAAGCATCTTCTTAGTGCCTGAGATATCTGCAGTTTCATCACTAAAATACCCAACAAATGCAGTTAATTTATGATGCTGCAGCTTGTAGTTTTTGGGCTCTGGCTGCTGCCAATGCTTCGTCGATATAAAATCAACGTTTTGACTCGAATGACGATATGTATAGAACATTCTTATATCTCTTCTATTGTAAACTGGTGCACGCGTTGAACCCGCTGTTTTATCGAGCGCTGACACCAACTGCAACTATATAGTATTTATCACATCGAAAGATAATTGGCAAAAAAAAATTTCAAGACCTTAGCTAAATATAAACAAATAATTGTAGCATTTCACGTCTCAAGACGATTTTTCCCTTTGCAACTTCTTGCGTGACTAAAGAAGCCAATCCATTGTACTTTCAACCTTCTTTCTACTAGGCTACTATTCTGTCTGGCATCTGCAATCCAGGACCTTCCTTAAATGCTCGCTCTTCATGTGGATCTATCCAGTGCCACTTTTTCTCAGCTGTTGGTGTCGATTTTGAAAGGCTTTATGTAGCGTTTGCATACATCAGTATACCCCAGCAGTGGACGACCAGCGGATCTCATAACTTCTGTTAAATCACAACACATAATGTTTTGTGAAAGTCGACCTTGTGGCATTCATAATAACTATAGCTATGTGCAAATATAAACAAATTGTCACGACTAACATGCTATAGAATATTTAGCACCCTTCATAATGCAAAGAATAGCAAGCCTATAATAAATCGTACATGGTCGAACATGAACTACAGATTTGCCTATTCTAGTTACAATAATAGCATATCTTTACAACTGCTTTTATGTGGAAGCACTACTTTTTAAATTACTACACTTTATAATATTATAATGATTTAGATTTAGAAGACCAAATGTTCCTGAATATTAATTTAT
>JADKLZ010079391.1:6926690-6956810 GCA_021533235.1 Biomphalaria straminea
TGACATATGCTGATTTGGAGGTGCCTACAAGCCTAACCAATACACTAATAGGACACAATGAAGCAACTCAGCGCTGAATAATTTTCTTGGGTTTAATAGATCTACTTACAAACTCAGTTTTTAAATAATTGTTTCCAAAATATGAAATAATTGTACTAGCACTTGAATACTATAGTTGAAATCCTATACTCTTAAGCGAGCAATTCTTGTATATATATATATATATATCTTCTATTTCGAAAACGGCTCTAACGATTTTCTTTAAAATTTCAACGTATCTGCATATTATTGAGAAAAAAATTTTCAGCTCATTGGCCACATCGGGAAAACTCGAGTTCGACCGTTATTTCGATACATAAAATGTCTCATTGTAAAAATTAATTTTGGTTTGAATAAATTTATGAATGAAAGTTTTCCATGACGTAAACGGGAAAAACTCTGCTTACGTCACTAGGCTTTTAGAGATATGAATGAAATTTTTTTCCCATGACGTCAAAGGGAAAAAAACTTGACACTAGGCTCACAGCACTACACTTCGCAACAAGAACTAATCAATCGACCTAATTAAACATTTGCGCACAATCTTATTGTGGATTGATCTATTATGAAACTATGGAAAAAAAAAATTAAATTAAATTTGATGTATGATCAGTTATTGTGTTTTAAAGGTTTCATAAATGGGCCTCATTCACCAATCGTTAACCAACAACATTTAGCCATGTGATTCTCTATATACAAATTATGTTAACCATAAAGGCTATCACACGATACTTTTTCATTGTTTTATAAATATTATTAAGTGGCGATTCGTGAATGAGGTCCATTGTTTACACTTAAATTTTATAAACCCGTGAGTAACTTTTACTTTGTTATAATCTACGCCTTATTTGCACACACTGAACATGATATCCAGGGTCGACCCTAACATTGGCGGGGCCCTATGTGAAGTGGATTGCACGCGGTCCAGTCAGGGTAGGGATACGGATAATAAGTAAAAATTAAGATTTGTGTTAGAAAATAAATTCGTCTTTGCATTACAATTTTGTCTATTTTTAAAAGTGCCTGTTTTACCCTATAACGTAGAGATTTGAGTCACTTGATTTTCGTACTAAAGCCATAATGAATACACTAATTTCATAATTAAATGTCTGAATGTAACTATCTGAGAAGTTACAGAGCAAAGTCTTTCTTCCAAGCCAATAATAGTAGGCCTACAATGGTTTTACGCAAAAATAAAAATGGATTGTAAAACTATAAAACGGACGTGAGCTGTGATTTGTCTACACATAAGAGATTTCATATTTAATCGCCATGTACAATTACATTTAGAACTAAAATAACACTAAAGCAACTCTTCAGATTAGTGGTCTTTATCCGATCGTTAATTTTCGTAATTACAAAAAATATTCCCAAAATGACTTCGGGTATATAACCTTCCTTAACCCTTAATTTAAAGTGCTGAACTGTTTCACAATGAGTGCATACCAAATGGAATTACAATTCTGGTGTTAAGAGGCTAAACTACCACACGCATTTTAAGGGTTAAGAAATTATTTAACCGAGCAAGGCTCGGCCATCTGATATTTTATTTAAAAAGAAGAACGCTTTAGGATTTGATAGAGGCAAGACGTTTTTCCTATGACAGCAAGAAAAAGAAGTAGTTTACGGACATAGTTGACATCGGACGATTCCCTTATCGATCATTAAACGTATTTGTTAATAAACATCAGCGTCGACTACATATCTTGATTGTTTCGGCTTTGCCCCGATGTTATTGAATCAGTTTGAGTTTAGTGTTACCTCCAGTCGGACTTAGTTGTATTGCAAATACTCAACACCGCGTGGGAGCCTTAACAACTTGGCGACTCCGACGAGATAACTGGCATCATAATCCAGAAGTTTAGAAGCCCTCTGTTAGAAGGAAGCAGAAGTTCAAGTCATCGGCCTAGTCTGCAGCTAGACCAGGGGTCTCAAACACGCGGCCGCGGCCCGCGATACTATTTTGTGCGGCCCGCGACCACGTCCGCAAAAAAAAAAAAAAAAAGATAAAATTTAAAATTAGATAAAATTTACAATGACCACATGTAAGCCATGAAAAGATTTACAACTGCACAACGTGCGCAACATATTTCAAAAGCTGGAAGCTTGTATTGACAGGTCTGGGCTACCGTGGGAAAAAACTTGTTTCAGTGGCTACGGACGGTGCACCAGCTATGAGTTCAGAGAACGTTGGTGTTATTGGATAATTGATAGAGAAACGGAATCAGCTCAGCTTGGCGGGACCTTTTGCAGCCATAAGCTGCATTCTGCACCAAGACGCACTCTGTGGCAAAGTCTACAAATGAAGAACGATGGCTGCCTGGTCGTGAGGTTTGCGCGCTGGACTGTCGTTCAGATTTATCGATGGTCCAGGGTTCAAACCCTGCCCGCTCCCATCCCCCGTCGTCCTGCGGGAGGTTTGGACTAGGAAGTAATCATCTTCAACTCTGAAGGAACATCCAAAACGTAAAACATTTTACATTTTTACAAAAGAACGTGGTGGATGTTGTCGTGAAGAAGGTGAACTTCTTACGTGCACGGAGTTTCAACCACAGACTGTGTCATTTCTAGCTGATTTAGAAACGGAATACGGAGAGTTCCTGCATCATACAGAAGTCAGATGGTTGAGTCTTGGAAAAGTGCTGCAGAGATTTTTGAACTGAGACGGGAAACAGAATTGTTCATGGCAATGAAAGACAGAAACATTTCTCATCTCAGTGGCCCAATGTTTTTGTCGGATCTTGCTCTTTTACTGACATTACGCACCAGACTCAATTCACAATTACAGGGCACAAAGCAGCTGATTACCGTGACGTTTGACCGCATAAAATCATTCAGATGCAAGCTGACTTTGTGGGCCACTCAGCTGGCAGATGGAAACCTGGCTCCTTTCTCTTATTTACAGAGCATAACGGTTGAACCACAGCGCCTACGACTACGTAGACATCTTCTCCAGAACAGTGGAAGATTTTGAATTTCGCTTTCAGCAATTAACTACTCTCGAAATACAGTTTTTTCCATGTTGACACTACGTTCGCAGTCCTGTTGGAAATACTGGACCTGCAGTGTGACACTGTTGTGAAGCAAAAATACGCTGATTTTGGCGTTCCACATTTCTATGAGAGAAGTTTCCAAACTTATTCTGCGCAGGTGCTAGAATTCTAGTGATGTTTGGGAGTACGTACGTTTGCAAACAGTTCTTGACCAGAATGAAGATAAAAAAAACAGCATTACGATCAAGACTGACTGATTAGCTTCTGAGAGCATCCTTGCTGCTTGCCACTACACGCGACTTCAAGCCTAACGTCGATGGTCTGGTCTCTGCCGAACGCTCTCAGCTAAGTGGACAGAAACATGAGTGACGAACCATCTGCAATAGGCCTAGTAATTATAGTTTTTTTCTTATTTTTTGGAAACTACAGTTTCTGCTTTTTTATTAGCGACAGAGATAACGTCAACTTATTTTAGTAAACTTAACTGCCTGTGCATGTAATTAACTACACTATATGTAATTAATAATTCTAAAAAAAATATTTTAGCAATAAACTGCGTTGACAGTAGTGTTCGTAAAATTTGATGCTGTGCGGCCCGCTGACTGGTTGATACTTTCCACTGCGGCCCACATGCTGATATGAGTTCGAGACCCCTGAGCTAGACCATGATTTTACAGTCACGTCATCGAAGTAAGGCCAGTGAGTTTTTGGACTCGTAGAACTAGGAGGTAACGATACACATTTGTAATTTGTAAATGCCCACACGTTGGGGAATCGTAGTGAAGCCTGTAGTTCTGTATCGAGAAGGCTACAGTTTTGTGGAAGGGAAGAAAACCATCCCGTCGAAGCCGTACTGAAGAGATACCGCCTGCCCGGCATAGTGAGAACGAACGTTGAAGGTCACCACTGCAATGCCATGATCGACCGTTGAGGTCACGCCAAAGATTTTTTTGACGTAGGAGTCATCTTACTGACTACAACACTGAAGTACAGTAGTGCTATATTGATCTACGGCTCGGCTGAATCTGTGCTTCACGCTAGATAGCCAGATAGCCGTTATTATATCACTGGAATCTGACTTTGTCGCTTCATCTGCTGTTGGTCCGTTCCAGTATTACATTTTACAGACGACCATCTGGAACCACCGTAACTGCATCGGAACCAGAAACCGGAACAGACGCTACGCCACAGGAGAACCGGAACCAGACGACAGATCCCCGAGAATCAGAACCAGACGCCGTACCACCGAAGAACCTGAGCAGCTGCAGACCAGTACCGAAGGACCTGGGAAAGTCGAAACGTTCGCTGTCCTTACCAGAGCGTTAGTGAAGACATCACATCACAGTGAGCCTTGCCACCTGGACAGACATTAGCGTAGGGAGAGTGGACCCGAGACTGATTGTAGAGTTATCGTCGCTTCTGAGACAGATACGTGTTATTTAACTACTTTCTCCTGAGAATAATTAGAATCTATAGGGAAGTGATCACTCGCAAGATTATCACTAAAAGGTTAAATCGTGGTGAATTGGGAATGACCTTAAAATAAGTGTGATCTAGCAAGAGGTCCAAGTATACGTTGAGATGTTAATTCGTCGTGTTTGTGATTGTGAATCATTTGTCAATTATTTTTGAGTAACGTCGTGTATTAGTTGTTTGCAATTCTTCCGTCTTAAGTCTTACTGTCAGACGAAAGTCTCATTCATTAGAACTAGATTCTACATCTATATTTTTTGTTTATTTTATTTAAGTTATTTATGTAGTTATATACATAGACTAGATCTGAGGGACAATGGAGGTGAAGTCTGTATTTGGACTTTATCGTCGTGTACATTAACATTTAGAACTACAAGAAAACGAAAGCAACTCTCCAAATTGAGTCTTTACCCGATAACTCATTTTTTTTTTATAATTACAAAATAAGTAAGTATATCTTTCCTCAGCAAATTATTCAACCGCTCATCTGGTACAACTATTAGCCTACCACACACATATATATATACTGTATCTAATCTATGAAATACAGACAACTAGTCGACCGGCGGCATAGCATACGCCGCTATTTTCCCGGGCAGGCCTTAGGCACTACAACATATGTGACCACAGTGGGTCCCGCACTTTCATTGGACCCGTGCTAATTTTTTAGGTATATAAATGATTAAATCAAGTTACATGAAGTTAATTCCTTTTTCCAGTGTATATTTATTTATGTCTATGCTATTTTATGAATAAAAATAGTGCGAATTTGGACACACCATTTCAATTCACACCATGCTGCGCCATGGGATCTTCCCATTTACTTGTTATAAGTGAATTCATGAATAAAAAATACTACAACATATGCGACCACAATGGGTCCCGAACTTTCTTTGGACCCGTGCTAATTTTTAGGTGTATAAATTATGAAATTGAACCATTTTATAAAACATATAACAGATTTCCCGCGGCCTTTTGATTTACCAGGAGCCCCTTGGAAATCTCCTGAAATGTTATTAAATGCTATGCCGCCGGTCGAAAAAGTCCTGGAAATTTCCGGACATTATTAAAATCGTTTTAAAGTAAAAAAAAAAAAAAATTCATTTTGTGAATGAAAATAGTGCGGATTTTGGATATATTATTTCTCATGCACATCATGCTTCGCCATGGGATCTTCCCATTTGCTTGTTATAAGTAAAGTGAATGCGTGAATTCATGAATGAAAAATACTATGAATGAAGCTAAAAAAAATGGTTAATTGACCTTAATTTACGCGATATTAAGAATATAGCTGCACTCATGCAACAATGCTTTAGAAAAACAAATTTGAATGTTAATTTGATTAAATGGACTATAATTAGTATGTTCATGTGCTAAAGCATAAAACTATATATGTGCGAAGAGAATTTCTATAATATTCTTAGAGTTGAATTCGAGTTTTAGATCTAGATCTAGATCTAGGAATAGAGAGATGAGTTACTTTTCGTAATCATATCTAATGAACGAATGTGCGTAATTGAAGTACTTTCTAAAGTGAAACCTGAGAGTAGACTCTATCTGTGTATATTGTTGTTTTTCTAGTTTCAATATTCTAACGACACAATAATGTGGAAATACTTTTAATATTATGACAATAATCTTAGAAGAAGAGATAATTATATAAACACCACTTTCATTCACAAAATAGTGCGGATTGGGATGCACCAACTTCTATTCACACCGCGTGCGTACGCCATGGGATCTTCCCTATTTACTTGTTGCATGTTGTTGCACGTTTGACCTCTTACTTTGAGAAATAATATATAGATATTAAAAAAAAAAAAAAAAGATAATTACATTCTATGCGTGATCTGTATGGGAAATATGAGACTTTCTATTCTGATCGTCATGTACATTAACATTTACAACTAAAAGAAAATGAAAAAAAAAAAAAAAACAAATAAAATCCTACTGTTCAGTATAGTGCAAAAATATATTTCATATGGTTTTAGATATTGTGTCAACAACTTTCTTATTACCTTTCTAATGCTATGTTAAGTAAGTTCTGTCATACTAACTACTACATTTACACACACACACACAAAATATTTTTTTTAAAGAGAAAAAATCTAATAAGCATGCTTATAAGTTGGACATAATGTAAAACAACAATTATTAAGTAGTATTTTTAATATTATCGCGTGAACGGTAACGACAGGTAAATAGCGAAACACACCAAAAGCACATTTTTTTTTACGGAAATGTGTTTTTGTCGAGGATTTGAATAAGAGATGGACCCTTTACAAAACAATTAGATCAATTATAGATATTCATTATAAGACATCAGTTAGGACAGGTTCAAATCTAACTAAAAATTCACTTTCATCTATCTTTTGTTCTGATGACCGCTGGGGCACCACGAAATCTGTCAACCATTTTTCTCCATTCTTCTCTGTCATTAGACTTTGATAGGATTTCACTCTGATGTTCTTTCTGAAAATATTGAAACCTGCATTTTTACCGGTCTTGGTGGAACACTTCGGTGGCCGATTTTGAGTTTGTTTCACACAAACTGTCTTTGTAACCTAACCTTTTTTTTTTTTTAAAGTATCGTCTGCATTTCATAGATAAGATACAGTCTAGAAAGCCGCAGTCCACGTCAAGTGGTTTGCAGACTTTACTTCAAGCATATGGAACGAGGAATGTGCCTTTAGTTTATCTTTATGTAGTTCTTTAGCTGGGGAGGGGTTCTCAACCTGTGGATCATGACTCCTTTGGGGGTCGATTGCTATTTGCAAGGGATCGCCTAAATTTGGTGGATGCATGCGAACAAAATTTCACAATTCTTTTCAAATCTACCTGACTGACCGTTTGCACTTGCCCTAAGACCATTCGAAGTCCGGAAACAGAACGATTTTCTAGAACTCATTATACCGATGTAACGAGAAATGATTTCTCTTCAATGTTAGTGACACAAATCTGGATCAAGTATTCAAGAGCGTAGGCTATTTCGATTTGTCTGTGTTGCGCGTTCCTCTTCTATTTCCAATAATATATTTTTGAAAACATACTTTTCCAGCCTGCTCAAGTTTAAATACAGAAAAAAAGACTTTTTTTAAAGACTGCTCCGATAATTTCTGATATGATGAAACAAGTTTAGGCCTAGACTGTCGCAGCAATATAGTAACAATGTAGTTTTTTTATTGATCTGATTGTACCTTCCATGCTCCGTCATGCTTTTTAAACATAAACATAAATTTGGTGAGCAAGAATTAAATAGAAGAGTAAATAAATTCAAGTCAAAGAAAAAATATTTATTAGTAATTAAATAATTTATTTCAAGAATATAATTAACCATTGTTTCGTGATTAAATATGTTGATATGGTGCGCAAATGTGCACGCGTTCAATATAATAAAGGTTCATTCTTCGCCATGACGCCAATGGTTGTTGTTTACTTATGGATGTCTGTGGAACATAGATCATAATTAACATGGTGGCAGCGGTGTATTAATGATCAGAGGTAATCATTAATCAGGGTATAAAGGTTTATTGTTTACAATAATAAATAGGCAACAATTAAAAGGCTACGCCGTGCAATGGCAGCTAGAAATTTCCTTCCTGTACCCGAGCCGCTCGGGTACATGGCTGCTAATTGGCAAAAGTTTCACCGGAGCTGGCGAAACTATGAGTTAGCCATTAAGTTGGCGGAAGAAAATATCGAATCATGGCACACTGATATATTTTGATCCTAACAAAGAGCTTACATTACAAGCAGATAGTAGCCAAAATGGGTTGGGAGCAGCGTTATTACAAGATGGCAGTCCAATAGCATATGCTTCTGGATCATTAACTGATACTCAGAAAAGATGGGCACAGATTGAAAAAGAATTGTTGGCAGTGGTTGTTGGTTTGGAACGTTTCGACCAGTATACGTATGGCAGGACAGTTATAGCTCAGAATGACCATAAACCACTGGAAAACATCCTTCAAAAACCACTTAGTTCTGCTCCAAGAAGGCTACAAAGTCTAATGATGCGCCTTTATCGTTACGATATCCAGTTTCAATATGTCAAAGGCAAAAATTTGTTCATAGCCGATGCTTTGAGTAGAGACCCATCAGAGGAAAAGAGTGATATACCTGATGTTTGTGTCAACACAGTAGGACTGACCATACCAGATGCAGTGCTGGAGAAAGTCAGAATCGAGACAGAGAAAGATAGAACGATGCAAACACTTATCCAGTATATTCTAAACGGATGGCCAGACAAACATAGTAGTCTACCTGAACTCAAACAATATTTTTCGCTAAGAGACATGTTAACATACGAAGACGGACTCTTGTTGAAAGGAGAACAAATAATCATACCGATATCACTTCGCAAGGAAATAGAAGAAAAACTCCATGCAGCACATCTGGGAATAGACTCAATGAAAAGAAGAGCAAAAGAAATTGTTTTCTGGCCTGGATTATCATCTAGAATAAAGGAAATAGCCAACTCATGCTACATTTGTCAGAAACACAAACCAGCAAATCAGAGAGAAGAATTAATACAGCACGAAAAAGGCGATAATCCGTGGAACAAGATTGGAATTGATTTTTTCCAAATTGTGACGATATCAAACTTGCATACAAAGTTATCATGTGCAATTTTTTTCCACCTACTCGTGGGAAACATTTATTTTTAAAGTTAACCAAAATATTTTATGTCCACCCCCTAAAAGATTGATCTCCCCTTGGTCCAGTTTCTCGCGGACTGGGCCAGGTACTAATTATTGACCCTGGACGGTAGATTGACACACAAAAGACCCGCACACACAAAGAAGTTCAGTTTAATGACTGTTGACCCCTCTCCCGGTAGAATGCGCCCCGATCTAAGATTAGCGAATCTGACCGCTAGGTGGCCGTGACACAAAAGACATGCATTCACGACGTTCCTCCTTCGTCTCCCCCTTCCTCATCCGTAGAATGACATCGCAGTGTCACCCTTGAACGTAATTGTTTAAAGTCCTTACTCCTTGATTGAATCAGTCCATTCTCTAGCACTGCAACATAATTGCCAACGCCGATATATCAGACTTGAAGTCTGACAACTTAAATATAGGATACCTGTGAGAGAGGCGCATAGTTTAGTTTCCCTTCGGTATATAAGGGAGACCAAATCTCACAAGTTTGGCACAGTTCAAATTCAGATTCTCCTCTGTTAGGGTGTTCATTTAGTGAGGTTTCTTTAGGGACAAACGGGTAAGTTGAAACACTTTACAATACTTATTTTATCTTATAGGAATGTGCGTGAACCCAACCACGTTCCCCGCCATTATATTATGACATTATTATGTATGTACCTTATGTTATCTTATAATTATATTGATGCTACGTCTTCACGTGGTATCATAAATGCTACCACGGTTGACTGCTTTTGTAATCACAGTTATCCGCCCTTTATTGTGTATGATTTATTTTGTTTGCCCATACTCGAGCCTTAGGATTTAATGTGAACTATAACTTTTCATGAATCTAAGTGTTTGTCTAATCGCTTAGACCCCTTGCTCTAAACTTAGAGTGCATGTGAAATTAATTATTTTACATTCCTATTCTACCTCTCATATATATTATTATTTCTCACTCCCTTGTGAACTCATGGTTCCTTGGATGAATACGATTTTGATTAATCATATTGAACCCTTATTATTATAGTTTTATCCCTAGTTCTATTTTTATCTTACCCTTCAGTGTAATATGTTTACTCCCGTATTTTAATATAACTGATCCACGTAATCAAATTCAATGAATGAATTCAGACTAGCATCATCTTATATTTTTTATAACACGTTTAGTGTGATTATTCTATATAATAAATATATTTTGTTTGTTATAGAGTTATATATATGCTTTAAGATTATATACCCAATTGTCTTAAATGCTTTATTGGGACTGACGCCAATGCCTGCATCTGAATGATTGCAAGGCATATAGGAGTCCCCACTCAATGCCTTTAGGAAGTCCCTAATTGTCTGTCTTATCCACAGCCTGGTTGCTGTAACTGGTGTTTGAGTAGCTGTACATGTAACCAGTACCAGCTACCTACATCTACAAGAACTCCTCACCAAGCTATAACGATAGTCGACCACACCAGACCCCCCCCTATTACTCACCTGTCAGCAAATAGGCACTGCCCACTATCCTTGGCTTCAGAGCATTGTCCAATGTCAACAGCGCCTACTAGCCAGTATCATCTGTCCAGTACCCGGCTCGAGCTGTCCATTGCCCTATTGCTATTGTCCACTGCATAGAGCAACCCTATCTACAGTGAACACTGGTGTGAGTCGATGCGTCTATCTACCAGCTAAGAGGCACGACTTAGTCTGCTGCACCTACCCTCTCTGCTGCTAAACAGGCAGCGGCCTCACACTAGAGCCAGCTAGCCTATAGCATAGAAGACCTCCCGAGCCGACGTCAAAGACAGAGCCGGAGGACTCATCCTTCTGAGTGCCAGTCCTACGACCGCCAGAAGACGACCCAGGGATAGCAGCTAAGCATATAAGTTTAATAGACATAGGGACATTCTTCTCTTCAATCCATCTCTGCAATCCATGATGACCAATTAGTTCAATGTACCCATTTTAATATTAATAACCCAATTATACTTTTTCTTATTCATCTATTTACTGTAAACTACTGTGTTATTAAATCATTTTTAATTTATCACATTGGTCTGTTCTTACTGTTAGTTGCGGTGTGCCTGTTCAAATCTTGTATATGTTGGCGGGATAAAATAATAAAAGTTTCCCCTAGACTCAATAACAAGCCAAAATTTAACATACAACACATCTCGTCACACAAATGTGTGACCAACAATATCTAATTATAGTGGACTATTATTCAAATTTCATAGAGGTAGAAAACATGCAGTTGACAACAACACATGCAATTATAAAGAAACTGAAAGTTTTATTTGCACGATATGGGGTACCGAAAATATGTATATCTGATTCCGGACCTCAGTTCACATCGGAATATTTTTCCAAATTTATGATGGAATGGGGAGTGACTCATTTGAAATCCTCCCCAGGACACCATCAATCCAATGGAAAAGCTGAGTCAGCAGTTAAAATTTTGAAGAACATAATGAAGAAATGTAGAGAATCAAAGTCAGATGCTTATGAAGCTCTTCTGGAATTTAGAAATACTCCAAGGCAAGACACAAATCTAAGCCCAGCTCGGATGTTTTTTGGTCGGATGACTCGAACACTGATACCAAGCAAAAGGAGTAACATTAAGATTTCTACATGTCAAGAGAACATTATGAGACGGAAAGAAAAACGTCAGATGAGTGTAAAAACATCTTATGATAAGAGGTCAAGAAATTTAAGTCAGCTGAGATCTGGACAGCTGGTCTACTTCCAATCTCCGAATGACCCTACGTGGAGACGTGGAAGAATCCAGTCTCAAGTCAACCAGAGAGCATACATTATTCGAGGTGACAATGGTGCATTGTACCAAAGAAACAGAGTGCATATCAACCCGAACAGAGAAACAGAACAACAAGATATATTCCCCGATACTGATGACAATTTACAGGACAATAGAACTCAGAATGAACACATTCGCCACTCATCAACTAGTCATTCCCTGCGACCAATTTAAGGGATCAGTTAAAGAAACCGACAAGATTCAATGACTATGTGTCTTAATGAACTATTGAATGTTGATTTTTAGATGTGATATGTTTCATAATTATTGAAGCGTTTATATGTATATGATGTTTTGTTGTTTATGTTGTTGTGGTTTTGTTTTATTTTTTTTATGATATTCCCCGAAATGTTTTTTTTTTATATTTTTTTTTAAAGAAAAGGGGATGTTGATATGGTGCGCAAATATAATAAAGGTTCATTCTTCGCCATGACGCCAATGGTTGTTGTTTACTTATTGATGTCTGTGGAACATAGATCATAATTAACAAAATAGGCCTATAAAGCTTTGACAATGCATAGTAATATTTACAATGATATAAATAGTCCACAACATGAGGAAAAGCTAAATTATAATACCAATAGGGCCTACTTATGAACGAAAATAATTTTATAGTCGGAATCGCCGCATAGTGGGGAATTGTTTTAAAAAAAAGTCGCCCGGTAAAAAATTTGAGAATTGCTGTTTTAGATCTAATCTATAGCCTGGTGGAGGTTTTTTTTTTTTTTTTTTTTAACTAGAATCTATATATATATATATATTTTGATTCGTTTTATTTTATTTCAATATATAACTAATAACATTTATAATAACTATAGTCAGCTTTTTTACATTTACAACACAACAACACTTTCCGGTAATTTGTTGAAAAACTTAAAACATTGATTACGTTGTCTGCTAGATCTAGATCTACAGTCATATTTAGTAGAGAGATCTATTCAGTTTCTATCTAGATCTAGATATCTAGAGCTACATTTATTGAGTCTATACTTGTGACTTGTGTACAAATTGTACAGAAAGAAGATATTGCCGAAATAGAGCATTACATTCATAAAGAAAATGGTAGAATTCGGTTCTGGTCCTGTTAAAGAAACAATTGATAATACGGTTTTTATCATTCCTGGAATAATTATTGTTCTTCTTGTTGGTAAGCAATTTAGATTATCAAGTTACATTAGATCTAACCTTATACACTTTCAACTAGGTATTTCTAAACTAATCTCTAAACTGCTGATAAATCTAGTTGTAGATCTAGAAGTAATAACTATTACTAGACTAGATCTAGATATATATAACGGTATTTTAGGGATGTGAAATAAAAAAATTATCTTAGAAAAAACAATTCTTGTGTTGGTACATCGGTAAAATACTTTAAAAGAACTTTCCAATGGTATAAATTATGACTGTATGTTTAACAGTTAGAAAGTTATGATTTTTTTTTGTGTCGTTTTGAACTAACATTGGTTGTCACGGACTAAAGAGGACAAGAGGGCTCGCTAGAGAACTGCAAGACACACCCACTGCTTAAAAAGTAAATCAGTGCAATATTGTTTTTTTTTTATAGTTTGGACCAGGGGTGGGCAACCTTTTTCAACCGAGGGCCACATTAATGAAATTTTGGGACTAGGTGGGCCGCATATATAATATGCTTTGTTTGAAAAGAAAGATTTAAAATGCACATACATTTCATGTACAAACAACAAATTACAATGCTTCTGATGATAAACATGAAGTATGTCTTTAAATCTTCATTGGTAGTATTGGGAAAGGGTCAAGGGGTCACATTCAATGTCCATCAAGGAACCTAACAATTTCTTCCTTGAGATTCCATATTGATCTAATGATTGGTCAGTGAATACAACTGTGTTACTGAACATCAGAATGTTTTAATTCATAATCTTCACATACTTTTCGGAACTGCCAGTCGGGACCGGCCTTGGATAGTTGGAGGCCATGGGTGATGTGAATTTGGTGGTCCCGAATAATATAGGAATATACAAAATAAAGAGAAAAAAAATTAAAATTATGGAATTTATTAAAGACCTAGTGTACTTCGAACAATAACATTGAGTACAAGTTTAGTTACTCCATTTCTGTAATATCAAACTATAGCTCTGTGCAAGTGCGAGCACTTACACAATCATGGACCTTAACAGTTGCATACTTTGACTATGCCTAGGGACAACCCCTGAGCAGTTTACACTTTTATAATATATGGTCTCTCAATGTTGTGAATACAATGTAGCTTTCTGTAAACTTTCCAGTTACTAGTTTATAGTTGGGATATTTTCTTTATTTTATTAAAAAGGTTGTTTTTCTCAGTCAAAGCTCCATCAGTTGTTACCCTTGCCATCTTGTACAAGCCAACCCAACTCTTTCAACACAGTTCTCCATTGCATTGAATAAATACTGGCCAGGGCTTATGTCTTTTACTGAATTATAACTGAATTAATACTGCTATTAAATGTAATATTTATTTTCACTTTCAAACTCTATAGAAAGACATTTAGAGACAATGTTTCTTATGCCTCTTCATTACAAGTGATAAGAATCAAAAGTAATTTGCCCACCCCTGGTTTAGACCAGGGGTCGGCAACCTTTTGAGTCGAAAGAGCCAAAAATTACAATTTACAAAATTTTTGAAATTTTAAAGAGCCGCACTTTTTTTTCTTGCAACAATAAATAGTACTTTTAAAAATCTTTTTTTACTAAAAAAATAAGCTTATATAAGTAGTGTTTGTCACAACAAATTAGATAATATATAATAAAAGTAATTCATGTCAATAGTAGCTCTGATTTTATTGCCATACACTTTAGACATTGAAAATGAAGTGACTTATCTCTATATATCTTCTGCGAAAAGAATTAATTTTTCTTCAAAACAAGCCAATTCTTCTACCAAAACATAGGTGGGTTTCCCTTTCCTTGCAGTTTTAGTTTCAGCTCATTTAATTTCTCATTTATATCAACATAAAATAAAATGTTTGCAAATATTTGTCGTTTTCTATTACAGGGAGATTAATGCCTTTATCATTTAGGAATGTATTTATTTCATTCAAGCACAAAGCAAAACGTCTCAACACCTTAACTTTGGCAAGCTATCGCGCTTTATTAGGAAGAAGGAGCTCAGAATACTGAGTCTCCATTTTGTTTAAGAATTCTTTAATTTGACGATGATAAATTGCTTTGGACAAGATGCTGTTAACAATCTTGATTGTCGAATTCATTACCTCAACTATTTTTTTAGTTCGAATCGTTTTGGGTACATAGTGCTTTTTGGGTGTATTATTCAGTGAAACGTAAGAATTTCATGGTTTATTTTGCTATGAAGAATCGTTGTTACCCTTTATTTTTTCCAGTCATATTTCTGGGTCCATTAGTTGCTATTGAAATGATTTTATTTAAATCGATGTTATTGTTTTCAATGTATTATTGTACGATAAACTATATCATTCCCTCCAGTTTGTCCCGAGGTAGCAATCCTTTAAGTTATTCTTTTAGACCATAAGAAGACATACTGACTAAATGAGCAACTTGTGCCGTGACTTTGAATTTTTTTTTTCAAGATTTTTTGGTTTGTTTTTGAAATCTCGAAACAGTTGCACGTAGGAAGCAGTCTTTGGCATACTCACCATCTATAAATGGTTTGCCTTTTTGTGCAATTTCTAGTGGTACCACAAAGCTTGCCCGATATGTATTATTTGTAGATTGCATATAAGATTGAGAAGATAATCGCTTCTAACTCATTTACTTGAAACAACAAAATTTACGTCACAGCCAGAGCACGCAGTCTTGCGTGGAAACGAATTGAAACCTACATAGAAACATTCGACGATGGCGTCCATTCGAGAGCTTCTGATGGACTGACAACATTGACGACGCATGTATTGGGGGAGTGGTGTGGTGAAAAGCGTGTACAAGTGGCTGAGAGATAGAATCTGTGCCTAACCCTCATTAAGCTATTCAGAACTACTTTTAAAAAAAGTTTCGATAAAATTAATAATATTTGTGTGTAGAACTAAAGAGCCGCAGCTTCACACCCAAAGAGCCGCATGCGGCTCGCGAGCCGCGGGTTGCCGACCCCTGGTTTAGACGATGCTAGCAATAGATCGATCTGAAAATTGGTAGGAATATAGCCAGACACATGTACTGTTAGCAGGAAAAATTTCAACACTTGAAGACTTACCATTAATGAGTATCAGTAAAAATAAAAATGTATATATATACTTTCAATGCAAAATATTAATATAAATATCTTATTTTTTCAAAAAATTTTCAAAAACAAAAAGTAATCGAATTCACTTCTTTAAGCAATGATATCTTTATATATACTGAGCATAATGGATTTCAAACCAAGACCTATGTTAGAAGTAAGTAAACCCCCCTCTCAAGATTTTATGGTATTTTTGGACACGAGAATTTCCGGGATTTCACATCCCTATATATATAGTAGATTCTTATATTTGGCACACCGACTTTGGGAACTAGGTCAATTTTTTTTTAATTTTTTTATTTCATCAAGGTTTAACTTACAAAAAAACTGAAAGCAGATTTCAGATTCTTATTCTGCAACTAAAGAACTATAAAATAGCAGTGTTTCTTTCAATTACCACTCTTAGTCAAGATTTTATTTTAAAATACAGTAGGTCACTTCATGCTCCTATACTGCACGCAGTTTTTCTGCTTTCTCCTTTAGCGCACGGTAAACACTGTCAATAAACACCACTATGTAATTGCTAATAAATTATATCTAATAAATATTTCTTCATCTATTATATGGCATTATGGGTAGGAGAATTGCCCGGGGAGGTTAAAACAATAGTTTTACATACATGGTTTCCGAGAATCTCAAAAACTGCCCTCTTCTTTGGAAAAGTGGAACAAAAATAAAGGAACTTATCTAAAATTGGACATTTGCAGTCCTGATACGTCATTTTTAGCTCCAAACATAAAAACATATCAGTTATAAACAAAAAAAGCCACTTGTTTACTGAAGGAGAATTGGGTGCGCTGTGACATATATAAGACTACTACAGTTGAAAGTGAACGCATGAAAACTCTAGTTTAACCCCGAGTCTCACTCCCCATCAGACATGGTGGCGGGTCGGGGGAACCCTCAATAAACCAATTCAGGCTATTGAAAGGGAGCTTTTGTTCGCTTTTGCTGGCCTTGGTGTTCCAAGTATGATATACAACACCATTTGACTCTTTAAGAAGATATAGAGTATGTACTAGATTCTGCAGCTGTACTAATTATAATTCTAGATAGAGTTACCAGATGTCTGGCTAAAGGAGGCCACAGGTTGTGTCCTCTGACTGGCCAGCATTAGCTTAAAGTGTGAAAATGT
Organism: Biomphalaria straminea; assembly: GCA_021533235.1. NCBI lineage: Eukaryota > Metazoa > Mollusca > Gastropoda > Planorbidae > Biomphalaria > Biomphalaria straminea. The sequence goes on from JADKLZ010079391.1 coordinate 6,943,996, forward strand.
TTGCTTTTATTTTTTTTATTGCAATGGCATATATATATATATATATATCAGCCACTCCAGCTTCTGCCCCGTCTCAAGACGTAACCAAAGCCAGTGACTCATCGGGGCACATCCATTGTCTTCCAAGACAGAAGGAGCCATATATATATATATATATACATATATATATATATCAGCCACTCCAGCTTATATATATATAATACTAGACAGATATTACCAGCTGCCCGCGGGTCTTAACTTGCGTATTGCTGATGTAGTCAGTGATATAGTGCATTAGAAAAAAATTAAAGAAAATAATAATGTTTTAAGTAAAGCGAATGCGTGAATTCACGTTAAAAAATTATGAATGGAGCTAAAATTGCTAATTGACCTTAATTTACGCGATATTAGGATAATAATAATAATAATAATATTAATAATAATATCCTTGTCTTCGAATACGAAGATTAGTGAGGAATACAGTGTTTCCCGTGGCTGTGCAGTCCCAGCTGTGATCTACATTGTAAAAATGCTTTAGAAAACAAATTTCAATGTTAATTTGATTAAAATATGAAATGAATGGACTATAATTAGTATGCTCATGTGTTAAAGCTTAAAATTATCTTTGCGAAGAGAATTTATATCATCTTGAGTTGAGTTGAAATACAGACCTAGACCTAGCGACGTATATAGGTATAGGGTAGGTCGCAAGCGACGTTGGTAGGTATAGGGTAGGTCGCAAGCGATGTAGGTAGGCAAAGGCGATTCTATAAGAAGACCAGGACCTCCTGGGAAAAAATATCGACAAATACGTAGGAACATTAGGTCTAAATGTACATAAGTAAATATGATAGAAAAAAAGTAAATTGAAAGTAAAGACTTAAAAATAAACCTAATGTGTAGTTTTAGGGTAAAATACAATAAAAACACAATGGAAAGTAAATGGTATAAAATATATAGTTTATTAGTTTAATAAGATGCCTTTATAATTCGCGATTATATGACCTCTGACATTAATTTTATTAGTATCACTACGCGGCGAGAGTAAGGGTATGCGTGAGCTATGGAGAAGTGTGTCAAAGCAGCTAAAGCTATAATATAATATGGAATTTAGAATCTAGATCTAGAGCGAACAATTTCATGTAAAAAAATGTTTTGTAAACTCAAATTGGAAGGCCAATTTTCATTAAATAATTAAATGAATAGACTGTAATTTGTATGTTCATGTGTAAAATTACAAAATTATGTTTTATTGAATGAAAGCTAGTTTAGATCTAAATATTTTCATGTCTGTGCATGCGTGACCCCTGCATTCTCTCATCCTGTAGAAGTTGATTTGTGACCTACATAGTTCAAGTTATAATGTCTTCATAGAGTTGGTGAACTTTATTTTTTTTTCAGGGTCTTAAGTTTGTTTTAGGGCTACAATACATACACTACGGACTAAGTTAGTACCCAGGGAACATTTCTGCCAAGTCTCATCAAAATTGGTCAAGCGGTTTTGATTTCCATTGGGCTCATACATACATACATACCCACATACATACGTTTTTCTTTTCCCTTTATAGTATAGATTATAATACAATAATTGAAATTAGTACTTCTTTTCTGCAGGTTTAAATACCACAACTTCTTAGTAAGATCAAAAGATGTAAAATTTTAAGACTAGCGATCATTGGTGGCATGATAAATACACGTATGTGATAGTGACCCATAAATAAAGTGTCCTCGCTGTAGTCATGTTAGTGTTTAATTAGAATATGCATTCAACGTTAATGCTAGTTGTAAAATAAAGAGAGTATCTCTATGTAAATTTTCAGATAAAAGGAAGACTATGAAAACATAAAGAATATTTCCAAGAAGTGCTCAATAGACCTAAACCACTAAATCCACCAGATCAAAATGCAGGACCAACACTGGACATAAACATGGAAGAAGTAACAAAAGAAGAAATAAGAAATGCACTCAAACAAATGAAGACAGGTAAAGCAGCTGGAATTGACAACATACCACCTGAAGTTCTAAAAGAAGGAGGAAGTGAAATAGTCGACCAACTACACACACTATTCAACAAAATTTGGTTAACTGAAACACCTCCCGCTGAGTGGAAAAAGGGCCATAGACCAAGTATAAAATCTTATATACCTTGGGAGTGTGGTCAGTGTAACTGACAGGTGGAACTGATGAAGACATTAAACGTCGAATAAATGTAGCGCCTCAGACATTTACACAGCTAAAACCAACCTGGAAATCTCCTCACATCTCAAACAAGACTAAAATAAGAATCTTTAACTCTAATGTCAAGGCTGTCCTACTGTATGGTTTTGAAACATGGCGAACAACTGAAGTGACAACAAGAAAAGTACAAACCTTCATCAACAGATGCCTGAGCAATATCCTAAAAATAAAATGGTATGACAAAGTAGAAAACACCAAACTGTGGGAGATGAGTAGGCAGAAAAATATAGAGATGCAGATCTTAGAGAGGAAGTGGAGATGGATTGGTCACACCCTTAGAAAAGATACCAGCGGCAGAGCTAGGCAGGCCTTAGAGTGGAACCCCCAGGGAACAAGACGCAGAGGAAGACCAAAACGAACATGGCGACGTAGCATGCTGGAGGAAGCCGAGAGGACCGGAAAGAGCTGGGAAGCCATCAAAAAACTTGCAAGAGACCGTGCAGAGTGGCTTGTTTTTGTCGAGGCCCTATGTTCCACAAGGAACACAAAGGAACGATGATGATGATGATGAAAACGCACAGTATTTTTGACAAACTCAATATACATACCAAAGGTGAATTGAATATTTTGACAAATGAATGGCACTCATTAAGGAATTCGCTAAGTGTTTGAATAATACTGTAATTTTCAATCAAGACAGAAAGTTTTTGTGTTGCACCTATAAACAAATCTGTTCTAATGGAACTTGTTACTCGGTGCTCCTCAAAATTTGTGAAATTTTCCTTTGTATTCTCATGCATAATGCCAGCTTTAAGGGAGAATTTTTGGTGGAAAAAAAGAGAATTAATCTATCCCTTATTGATTCAATAAAAGACATTCGTCTCACAAAGTAGAATTAGAAGAAAATATGTTAGCATAAATGATGAATTACGGTACTGTGAGAAGTTTTTTCCCCTGAGAAAGATTTTAAAGATATTTAAAGAATGTTGCATTACAGCATATTTGGGTATGTAGGTGTATGGTAACCCTAAATTGTAGGTGGTGTAGAGCTAATATATTTGACTTGACTGTTCTTACTTTAAGTGATAACTTTTAGATTTTTTCTGCTGTACGCACATTTCATAACATTGAAATTCATTTTTGTTTTTAAATTTTATCAAGTTTTCATTTTCAATGCTGGAACGTCATTATTAAAATTGTTAAAACTAATGACATTTTTTTTTGCAGGTTTCTTTTCATACAAACTTGTGTCTAGTCTCAGAGAAAAACAGAGATTGAAAGAAGAAAAGAAAAAGTTAAAGCAACAGAGAAAAGAAAAAGATAGTGTACCAAAGAATAAAAAAAAGAAATAAAGAGGTTTTACTTAAGTCATAAGTTTAGTAATAAAATATGGAAATTAAATTATAATTACAAAAAAAAGGTGAATAATTATAGTAGGCTGTTATTTTTTTTTATGAACTTATGTAGTTTTTGCATTTTCATTTATTAATTGTTACCTTTTAAATAAATGTAAATCTTTACAGAGTTCTGACTGTTAGTAGCACTTAACATTTCTTTTTCAACAATTTTTATAACACTGTTTCATAGAATAAAAGAAAAACTAATTAAATATACTCAAAACAGCCATTGCTGTAATAGGCATTGATTTTTTTTTCGTATATATATATATACGATTTTTGCCTTTGTGCACTGTCAATTCAAATACCTTCTCTATTTTTAGTCCTACATTTATTCTAATGTTTGGTATTTTTGTGTTTTGTACTCTTCCACTGTTTAGTAAATTATAGTTAGTACAGAAACGCACTATAACATTTATATTTATTTATCTAGTTTTGTACTTTGGAGAAGTAGTTTTTTTTTTTTTTTTTTAATTTTGAAGTTTTACTATGTGCAATAGTAATGCTTTTAGATGCTGCTAATTTAATTTTATTAGTGCTGATCTGTTATTAAATCAAATTTGTTAAAACTTATTTTATTGTTTAAATTCATTACATTATTTGGTGATGCTTACCTTTGTTTCATGTCAAAACAATTTGTAAAATTTATTTTTATTAACATCTTTGTGTTTACATTCTACACTGTACATATATTGAGTAGGACACATTTATATCAGAAATTGATTATTAATTTAATTGTTTTCAATTTTGATTTCCAATGAATTCATATTGCATATAAATGAAAACTAGACTGAGGCCCCACTGTTTTATCTATTATTTCATTGTTCTACTGTAGACCAAAAAAAATTTACAAATCAATTTTACTTTATATATTATTTGTCAGGCTGGAGCAGTAAGATAATAGTTTCCCCAGATTATTGAGTAGTCAAAGCTATTTTGTATTCAACCAATGCATTTTATATTTTTTATTAAAAAAATACATATAAAACATTTTATTATGGAATATTTTTTAGCTTTAATTTGACTAGTATTCTTAAAAATGTTTAAACAATTTTTAAAAACACTGTTGATTTTTACATTCCACAAGAAAAGGTTTGTGAATTCCCTAAATTGTCATGCTAATATTTTATTTAGACAATGGATAAACATATAGTAGTATTAATAAAATTACTTTTTAGAAGAAAAATACTCATATGATAAGGTTATCAGATGCTGATTTGCCAAAATAAAAAAAAATTAGTACAGTGCCATTATACTGGTTTTCTAGGTATCATAAAATAGGAAAATAAGTCTATCATATAATGTTAATCCATTCAATTTCAATGAAGCTCATTACAGTCTAACATAAATGAAAACAAATGTCTAAATGTTTCAAATTTGAAATATTTTAATACAGTAAAGATACAGTAATTTAAAAAATACTCTTTCGACATTAAAGGTACAATAAAAGAAATGTTCCTTGTTTTCTTTCCTTTAGATTTTATAGTTACTACTTTTTTTTCCCAACCACCCATGCCAATTTCAGTTTAAAATAAAAAATTAAAATTGCTTTTTTTTTCCCTCTTCTATTTTATCTACCGTATTCTATAAATGTCACACCTCTTATTTTTTAATTTTTTTTTATGATCACACAAATTGTAAATTATTAATAATGTTTACAAGAAATATGTACTGTAGCTTTACTGTTTTGACTCCTAAACATGAAAAATACATTTCTCAGGACTTTATATTTATAATCACTTTGTTTTTCAATTTTTAATTTGTATGACAATTAGTAAACAGTCTCACAGTTTATTTTTTTCAGTACCGTAAGGATAATACACTATAGCTGTGCGAAATGAATTACTAGCTAATTGGCAACACTCGGAAAATTCTCTTTTGATCAGAACATTGTTTCAAAGTAAAATAAAATGATAAAATACATTTGGCTTGAGGTCTAGACAATGTATACCATGGACACATATACGTCACCGGGTATTTTGTGCACCATCTTCTAAGTCATAAGAATTTTATTGAATACCTATATTCAAGTCACACATTTAGTTCTCGGAAACGGCTTTAACAATTTTCCTTGTTGATTTATATCGTATGGAAAATAATTGCCAAGTCTTCTTCCCATTCAGTTATTGCACCTTTAAATTTGAGCCAGTCTTATTTCTTCTCATCAAGGTCGGTCACAAGCACAGAAGAGAAAGGAGGTTTTTGGCATTGGGTCACCCTTCCCTGTAAAACTACAAAAACAGTAAACATCGATCATATCTATTATGCAGCGAAGGCGGCCTATTCCCGAGGACGTACCGGTATGTAGAAAGGAAGCCCAAAGCCAAACACAAGACAAGCCTCTCAATGCAAAAAAGCAACACACAATTGGTCAAACAACTTTCATCAAACAAAAAGGGCATTGCGCCTAATAGTCAATCAAACGATACATACAATAAATACAGGAAATTTTAGTCAATGGGAATAAATAGCAATTTCTCATCATCTATACATGTGGTCCCTTTTGGTGCACAGGCCACCAACCAGCTTGCTCAGGCGTCTCCAATTGTCTTCTCGGCTTGGCAGCTGCTTTCAAATTGCGGCGCCATGTACTCCTGGGCCGTCCACTGTTTCTCTTACATTTGGGGGGGGGGGGGGGGGGTCCAGTTGAATGCTTGCCTTGTAATGTAGGATGCAGGCTTGCGAAGGGTGTGACGGTGTGACCTATCCATCTCCAGCATCTCAGAAGAATATCTACTTCAATGGGCTGCAGCTTTATTCTTTGCCACTGTTCTTCAGACGAGATTTTGTCTGGCCTGCAGATCTTAACAATCTTCCTGAGGCAAACATTAATATATTTTCGTGTTGTTATGACGGTGGTTCTCTGTGAGCTTAACCACGATTGGTGGTCAGTAATGGTCAGTGGCATGAAAAGGGGATTGTTATACTAGTGATCTGCGGTAACAGTAGACCTAATGTAGAGATATCTCTTTTCAATAGAGGTTTTTTTTTTTCGAACGGTTCCTCAGCTTTTCTGTTTTTTATCGAAATATTTGATTGGCTCTTTTCTTACATCATGCAAATCCTAACGCTGACAATATTTTCATTGAACCCCCCCCTTTTTTTTTGGGGGGGGGGGGACTTTCAATAAAACACATAGCCTTTCAACGTTTCCCCTATTGGTCCGTGAATTCTAATACCGGTATCTATTAAATTGAAATTGCCCGTTTTAAAAGGCCTCTTGGGAATACTAGTATAACTTCTACCCCCTTCCTTTTTTTTTTTGGGGGGGGGGGGGCGGCTGAAATCCTTGCTACTGAATCGGAGACTTTCCACGGGTATTTTTTCTTCCCATTACAAAATATTTAAAAAAAAAACCGACATCGGAACAATTAAGCTGTTGCCATCAACTTACACGCGGATCCATAGGTGACAGTATACTAGTATCATCACTATCATAACACATCCTATCCAAAATTATTTTTCGATAATGAACCATTTTCAAATCGACAAAGTCAACCTCGAGCTTTCCCCTTGTGGTCAATGCGTTGAGAACGTTTTTCTTATGTATACCGGTACTAGCCGGGCAATACCTACGGGCCTTAGTTTGTGTATTACTTATCTAGTGGATTGGATTTAGATATATGTTAAACTTAGCTAATTTCCTTTCAATTTTTTTTTCTTTCGCCACGAAAATAAAATACTTTTGCGAAAATGTGTTCATATTTAGGCCTATTAAAAACGAAAGAAGCGAAAGATGAATAGGAATAAAGTACAATTAAAGGGGTTTACCCAATTTGTTAAATGAATGGGATTGTAAAGCACGCCAGGACTTCTACATTCGCAGATGTAACGAGCGAATTGATGTAAAAATGCTTATGTAACACAAATTTGAAGGTTGTATTTATTTAATAATGAAATCAATAGACTATATTTTGTCTTTTCAGGTGTCCAAGTGAAAACTATCTATGCACAAAGTGTAGTTTTAAAAATTAGATCTGGATTCTTTCGAACTTATCTCATGTAAACATATGGTAAATATGGCATACATCGGGGGTGGGCAAATTACGTTACGCGGCCAAAAGCGGCCCGCCGACATTTACGGAAATCAGGTGTGCCCACAGTTTATACGTATAAAAATGCAAATTAAAAAAAAATATCTATCTAAATTATTGAAACTGTCTCATAAAAAGTTTTCAGTAAGTGAAGATTATTGCTATTGGCTATACCTCAGTACACTCAATTCAAGACACAATCTCTGATGAGTGCTGGGAAGGCTTGGAACGAGATGGCAACTGATGGAGACAAATCTTTGACTGAGTAAAAATAGTTTTAAAAAAAACAAACAACCTCCCAACCATAAACTCTAAACATATGATATTACATAAAATTACACAGTAATAAAATTTATTAAAGGTAGAAATAGTGACGATAGTTCCGATTGATGATCAAAATAATCGAATATATCCGCTAGTTTAGCATGGGCAAGGCAAATGAGAAGAATATAAAATCTTAAGTAAGAAATCATTATGTTACTTGAAGGACATCGACTGTGATCTTGTTACAAATATTTCTAATGAATAGTGGAAGACAGATTTCATGTTTGTTATACATTGTATTGAAATTGGTTGTTTGCATAGGAATTGTAATTTCATAAGTAATTTGACACATTTTCCTTTGCTGAAAGATTAAACTATTTCTAGTCAAATGATTAAAAGCACAACACTTCTTAAGATTCCTTAATTGTGCAATTTATAAAAGCAAATTTTTAGACGTCATGAACCAGTTTTCAATACCATCAGCTCACCATTTACCGCAGAAGCAGATTCAGCTCCAGAGGACATAACTCCAAGTAAAGAGAAGTTCCAGTCTGTACTTCCATGAGAGTCTAATGGGTGCCAGTATCTGTATTTCCACACTTTAAAAAACTTAGCTGTTGTTCACACTATTCGGGTACACATACATCTGTTCTTCTTCGTTCTCATAGTACACGTTGGACTAGGGTTCAGATAAGTAATCCTATATCTAAGATGAACCCTGCAGATCAAGCAGCTCTCCGAATAGTCTTCGGAGGGTTTTGGGGCCAGAGTCTTGTTCGGGTCTCTTGATTTAGTATGCACCAATGAAGGAAATGGTCAGCATTCCTTGGAAATGCGCCACAAGGGCAGGTTTCGCTCTTTACGACATTTAACTTCCGTAACATATATTGTCTCATTCAGTAAGCAGGCAGTTGTGTGTGGAAACTATAATCACTGTTCAATGTCTACTGTAATTTGACAGCAGTCACAAGGGTAACAACTAGTAAGATAGGTTCACAGTTCTGGAATATTATGCACGAGTGTAAAAAGTAAAATACTGCACAATAGGTACAACTGTATATTTGTGAGGATATCGTGATATAAAAAGACAACAGCAATTTTAAAAAAAAAATCATAAAATTGCTTTCAGAAATTGATAACTCTTGTTATTGAATCTGTTATACTGGAATTCGCTGTATATCATACAGTTTTATTCGTGGCAACAAAGAGAATAATATTCTGCAAGCAAATGATTGATCTCTCTTCAAAGGAAAATAGATCGGCAACAAATCTATTACAGATTTGCATTTTAAAATGTAAAGCTAACTTTTAAAACGAATTGATCTCTGTCGGAAAAATATTTTTAAAATGTCAACAAAGTCAACTTACTGATAGACCTAGATCTAGATTTAGTCTTTATTATAAATTTAATTCCATAAATGTAGAAAAAAAAGACACCTGTTGACACTATTTGTCAATCAAATATATTAATTTTTATATTTACAAACCAATTTCGGACACCCGTTTGGGGGACCCTAAGTGGGAGCCCGGGGGATCTTCAAAATCTCCCCCCCCCCTTTAGCTACTCCACTGCCAACACCCATTCTCGGATCAACTTGAGACTTTTATTTATTGTACCTAACAAAGCATGAATTGAAAAAATAACCAATTAGTCAATTAATTACTGATAATTACCAAGTATGGAAATAATCCTTCAGTATGGATGTGGGTATGTGTCCCCTTACATAATTATACACGTTCTTTCTCCTACATCCATTCTCGCATCAAACTTTCCACAATTATTTACTGTACCTAACAAAAACATCAAGACATTTAACGAAAAAAAAATCAATCAATCAATTATTATGTTTCATATCGAAAAATAAACATAAAATCTACATAACTGATATAGGCCTATCTTTAAATGTTGAGTACTTATATAATTTTTTTTAAAGTATTTTTTTATATGTTGCTTGTCAAGTTTTGTTGGAGATACGATATATTAAACTCACCATTTGTGAATAAAACTTGTATTATTGTTTCATTTCGTACCGGTATTTTGGGACCATATTAAAACCCATACACATTATAATGTTTGTGACAAGACAATAATTGCTCAAATCTAAAATACACATTTTACTTAATATAGGATAAAACTTAAAACATAGATTAAGTAACCAAATCATAGATACGCATAATTCCTTTTCAATACATAATTAAACGAATATGACTAAATGTGGCTAAAACATTTAACCTTAAAATGTCCCAAGCCAAAACGACCACCTTGCTAACTCCAAATCCTTTGAAGTAAAAATAGGAAATACTATGAATTCACTAAGGAAGCAATTTTGTATATGTTAAGAGCCATTGCCACTTTGAATTTAGCGGATTTCACTGTTTTGAAAAGGTTTTAATATATTAAAATTAAATTAAGATGGAATTTTCCAGTCATATAGAGATTTGGTATCAAGAAAATTAATGCTTGATCCAAATGATATATTTTTCATTTTTCTTTTAAACCATTGAACTCAAACAAACTACCATGTTAAGAACTAATTTCCTTTATTTATAGAGATATGCAACTCATAATTAATTAACTCAGAACTTACATAGTATGTAATAGGCAATTTTAACGAATCAAGCTACTCCAATGATATTTGGGTTTGTAGAATTATTTCCTAATCAAAAGGATTTTCTCATTTATTAAAAGAAATACTATCAAAAATATTTTTTTTTAAGATTGAAACTAACTATTATTTTAGTTTTTATAAAATATTTCTTTCATTATGCCACTGTAAAGTGCAAGGAAATACTTATGAAATATGATCGATGATATTATCAACTGCTTCAATAAAAATAAATAAATCACACCTGCAGGCCATTATATCAATAAAAGAAATACAATGAAAACAAAAATAAATTAGTATGACATATCATAAGTAAAGAAAAGTGCAATTTACATAACATATTAAAAAGCAAAATTCTTTAAACTGTCAGTGCATGTAAAGTAAATTCTAAGAAATAATTATTTTCTTTCCTATTTTAATAAATATAATCTAGTATAGCAGTACTGAATAACAATTTTATAACAAAAAATTCTCTCAATTAACATTTTCGATTTCGCTAATTATTTAAAAATTTTTAAAGATTATCAGTAATTAGGATATTTCAATCAATTTATTAATTAAAAAAAGAAACAACAATTGAATTCTTGTTTAGTATTTCATTGGTACTTCCTAAACCGAAAATAGTAAAGTTTTTTTTTTTGTTTTTGGTTGTATGACATTTTAAACATGAGAGAAAATAATATATGCTAAATTGTATTCCTTATTAAAATGTTGTTGTTTGAGTCACATTTAAAGACATTTCAATAAATACAGTCGTGCAAAGAATGCAAATCCCAGTGTTTTAAATATTATTACTATTAGAAAATCTTTGTTTTAAATAGGGATCAAACTCATATACTGAGATCAGTATCACAGCTTAACTGACATTTTGGTTCATTTACTTCTTCACTGCTTGATTTATTTTCACTAAAAAATGAATTTTTTATTTTCAAGTTTGATATGCAAAGTGTTTTATTTCCATGGCTTTCGAGACTACCATTAATGAGCCTGTTAGAGCTTGATTTTTCCAAATCCACGGAATGACTTCTACATAAAAAATTTTTACTGGTATCAATACATAAAGGGTATTCGGAGCATAAATTGTCTTCTGAATTAATTGCAGAGCCAACCGAAGCTTGCGTGCATTCAAATTCATCAGGTTGTACTGTAGGTTCTTTGAAAAATAAATCGTCCTTGAACTTTTTAAATTCTGGTTGTTCCAGTTTTTTGTCTGACTCCGCTATGTCATTCTTTATAGCAGCAATTAATTCATCTGGAAATAAAGAGACTCTGTTAATCTGTGGGTTTTAATGTACTGTACACATTTGGTTGTTTTAACAATAAACAAACCATTTTTATACACAGTTAAATTTTCAAGGATTTTTTTCCCTCTATTCCAGTGGTTCTCAAACAACCTAATAGGCTCCGCAGAAGGATGAAAATTGTATACAATTAAAATAGCTTTTTCACTAAAAGTCATTTTATCCATTTGTATAATTTTCATAATAATAAACTCGCTCCTCATTACAATTTTATATGTTTACTAGCAGTACATACCAGCTACTCTACCGGACGACAACAAAATGTTAGTCTTTCGTACACTCTATGACAGGCATGTCAAACACAGCGTTCGGGGGCCGCATGCGGCCCACGACCACTATGCATGCGGCCCTATTAGCCACCTAAAAATCATCAAAATAATGTTATAATTGTTACGCTGGAAAATAAGAGATGACAAGCTGCTTGAATTGAAAAATTGTACTTGTTAAACTGAACAATGAGAGTGAGTCTGCAATGAAAAAAAGAGCTACATTTTTTCAAAATTAATTGCAAGCCATAGCAAATCATTAGTGAATATGATTTTATTAAGGAGTGTGTCGATAAAGCCGAAGTAATTTGTCCAGAAAAGGTGAAAGCATTCACAGAAATAGCGTTAACTAGGAACACTGTGGCAGATAGAATAAATGACATGTCAGTCAGATTGCGTGAACAACTGATGTAACGGGTGTAGTACAGTTGGTTATATTCATAAGGGCATGTGACAGGAACTTTTAGATACACGAGGAACTACTTGAGCTCTGTTCTCTGCATAACACCACAACAAGCGAGGATGTTTTTGAGAAATTAAAGGAGGTGATATTGCAATTTATCTTTGGTAAAACTAGCTAGTTTAACAACGGATGGCGCACCAACCATATAATGAAATGGTTTCGATGCAAATTTTAAATTTCCTCATTTTTAATGCATCATTCACCAAGAAACATTCTGCGCAAATCAATTAAAGTTCCAACATGTCATAAGACCTGTCTCCAGTCGCTCTCAATTTTATTAGTGCCTGTGATTTAAATCATCGTCAATTTTCAATGTTTCTGTATGAC